>JAODAL010007239.1:0-126865 GCA_025379985.1 Phyllomedusa bahiana
TTTTTGAACATGGGGATTCCCCAACGATAAAGCTTGGCTGAAACTAGATCATACAACAGGAAAATGATTGCAAGCACAACAGCAAATCTTCAATAGAATACCTGTATAGGCCCAGTCAATGCTCAGACTTCAAACCATGTGGGACGCTGTGATGGGACCTTAAGAGAGCTGTACATAAATGAATGCCCACAAACCTCAAAGAACCGTAGCAACATTGTAGAGAAGAGTGGGCCGAAATTCCTCCAGAACAATATGAGACTTATAACGACATATAGAAAACAATTACTTCAAGTTATTGCTGCTAAAGGTGGTTCTACATGATATTGACTCATAGGGTGTACTTAGTTTTTCACATGACTTTCCATTTTAACTTCATTTTTGTTAAATAAATAATGACACAGTGGAAACTATTTTGTGTGTTTGCTCATCTGAGGTGGTGTTTACATATTTTAAGACCATCTAAGAGCCAGATGACTTTTATTACGTCCTGATATGAAAAACTATAGAATGCAAAGAGGGTTTACTCTAAGGGCCCGTTCACACGGCTTATTTGCCGACGGATTGGCGCCGTATTCCGCGCCGGATTTGCGCTTCAATATGGCGCCAATCCGTCGGAGTCATTAGGGTTTTCCGCTGCTCTCATAGAGTACTGTGGATTCCGTCAGTCCTCCCCGCTCGGCAAATCCGCCGCGAGGGGGAGAAAGTGAACATGCACATTATTTACGGCGCGGAAGCGCCGGTAAACAATGCATTGTCTATGGGGCCGGGAGCGGCGCCCCCGCTGCGCTCCGGCCCCGCCCCCGTCCCGCCCCGTATTCACGGCGGATTTGTGCGCTCAATACGGCGCACAAATCCGCCGTGAATAAGCCGTGTGAACACGGCCTTACTCATGACACTGTGGAGAAAGTGCACTCAGGTTTGATAGTATGCTGTAGATTTTTAAATCTACAATGTATCCTATAAGTAACAGAATTTTTCAAGAATTGTCATGGATCCACCCATTAGGAAAAAAATTATAATTTTATATATATATATATATATATTATATATATATATATATATATATATACACACACACACACACACACACATATATTATATATAACATATATATATACATACGCACACACACACACTATATATATATATATATATATATATATATATATATATATATATGCATACATACACACAACATAAAACAATAACATACAATAAAGTAGTATAGGCTTTTTTATGTACTTTATCCCTTTATAACTGCAGTAACGGCTGACTGTAAGACTGAACATTTGTAGTCCAGTTGGTTTTCTCATTCTTTTGATATGTGCAAACACTTGCAATAAAATTGGTTGTACATACAGGTTGAACAAGTATAACAACTTATGTTCATCAATCTTTCTTACAAAGTCATACCAGATACCATTATCTTTCTATTACAGTTGCTATTCTCATTGTTACAACAAAGATGGACTCCAGAAAACAAACAGAACTACAGTGGGTACGGAAAGTATTCAGACCTCTCAATTTTTCACTCTTTGTTTCATTGCAGCCATTTGATAAGATCAAAATAGTTCATTTTTTTGCTCATTAATGTACACTCTGCCCCCATTTTGAAAGGAAAAAAACAGAAATGTAGATATTTTTGCGAATTTATTAAACAAGAAAAACTGACATATCACATGGTCTTAAGTATTCAGACCCTTTGCTGTGACACTCATATTTAACTCACACTCCCATTATCTTCTGATCCTCCTTGAGATGGTTCTACTCCTTCATTGGAGTCCAGCTGTGCTTAACTAAACTAATTGGACTTCATTAGGATAGGCACACACCTGTCTATATAAGACCTCACAGCTCACAGTGCATGTCAGAGCACATGAGGTCTAAGGAACTGCAAAAGGAGCTCAGAGACAGAATTGTGGCAAGGTACAGATCTGGCCAAGATTACAAAAGAATTTCTGCAGCACTCAAGGTTCCTAAGAGCACAGTGGCCTCCATAATCCATAAATTGAAGAAGTTTGGGACGACCACAACTCTTCCTTGACCTGGCTGTCCAGCCAAACTAAGCAATCGTGGGAGAAGCGCCTTGGTGAGAGAGTTAAAGAAGAACCCCAATATCACTGTGGCTGAGCTCCAGAGATGAAGTAGGGAGATGGGAGAAAGTTCCACAAGGTCAACTATCACTGCAGCCGTCCACCAGTTGGGACTTTATGGCAGAGTGTGCCGACGGAAGGCTCTCCTCAGTGCAAGACATATAAAAGCCCGCATACAGTTTGCAAAAAAACACATGAAGGACTCTCTGACTATGAGAAATAAGATTCTCTGGTCTGATGAGATGAAGATTGATCTTTTTGGTGTTATTTGTAAGCGGTATATGTGGAAAAAACCAGGCACTGTTCATCACCTGCCCAATACAATCCAAAAAGTGAAACCTGATGATGGCAGCATCAGGTTATGGGGGTGTTTTTCAGCTGCAGGGACAGGACGACTGGTTACAATTGAAGGAAAGATGAACGTGGTCAAGTACAGAGTATCAGGTTTTAAAACCTCTTCCAGACGCTCTGGACCTCAGACTGGGCCAAAGGTTCTTCTTCCAACAAGACAATGACCCTAAGCACACAGCTAAAATAACAGAGCAGTGGCTTAAGAACAACTCTGTGCCCATTCTTGACTGGCCCAGACAGAGCCCTGACCTAAACCCAATTGAGCATCCAAGCTGAGTGAACTGGGGAGGATCTGCAAGGAAGAATGGCAGAGGATCCCTAAATCCAGGTGTGAAAAACTTGTTGCATCATTCCCAAGAAGACTCTTGGCTGTACTAGCTCAAAAGGGGCTTTCATCAATACTGAGCAAAAGGGTCTGAAATACTTAAGACCATGCGATATTTCAGTTTTTCTTGTTTAAAAATTGCAAAAAATTATCTATTTCTGTTTTTTTTCTCTTTCAAGATGGGGCAGAGTGTACATTAATCAGCAAAAGAATGAACTTTTTGGATCTTACCAAATGGCTGCAATGAAACAAAGAGTGAAAAATTTAAAGAGGTCTGAATACTTCCCAAACTCACTGTAAATAGGGTAGTCAACCAGGAGATGAATGAAATAACTATACAACGAGTGTATCAAAAATAGATAAGACTCACCATTAGACAATTAAGTTGACAGCAAGGCAGAAAGCACTGTGGTACGATAAGTTTTATACGAAGCAAGACAATAAAAAATTATAACTGACCCTTACATTCCCTGAATCTTTCCCAAACTGTAGCCCTGGAGCTTTCCCTGATGACAGAACCCTTGACTCTTTTCTGTACCCGATTTATCCCTCAAAATGTCCCAAGCTGCAACTGACCCTAATATGAACACTCTGGCACTAAATAGGACTCAGGAATAAACAGCCCTAATAAGTGACACAGAACCACTTGAGGAGAGACAGAAATACAAAGGAAACTAAGACCTCAAAATAAGTGGATAAACAAACAAAACAGATTAGTCCATACACTCACTAGAACTAAAGTAAACAGACAGAACTAGATATACAGAAGATACTAGATCACTCGAACAGAGTAATAGCAGATTCCTAGCCACAACCTCTCAGGACATGCAATAAACTCTGCACTTAGCTGCTAACTCAAAGGAGCTCTAACAGGCTAGCAGTAACTAATCCACTAATGAGCTCTGGGTATGCCATCTGGTTGGCTGATCTGTCCTGAAAGTTATTTGCGGTAGTTGCATAGCCCCACCGCACAAGAGATCTAATATGAAGGAGAGGACAAAATGGCAGGAGAAATCCTGTAAATCGTAACAACGGCGCCAAAAGATGTCACTGTCTTCAGAAGGTGTTTGCAGCTCCCAGCGCCGCAGGTGCACTAAACTAGAGAAGCCTGGCAGGGATCAGAGGCTTCGAAACTGTGGCATTATCAAAGGGGATTCCCTTGCCTGATCGGGTCACTGAGTTTCCCACTGCTTGATGGAATTTGATTAAGCATACATAAAAAACTGCACATATTAGGTATCCACGCGACTGTAATAACCTGTAAAATTAATTTAACAGGTTATTTAGTGTTAAACGTGATAAAGTAAAAACTTTAACAAAAAAACACTTTTTTATAATCACAGAAAGAAAAAATTACAGTAACTTACATTTAACTCTAAACTATTCCCCCGAAAAATAAAACTTCTCTCGCATTAAACAAGGCCTCATATACCTGCAACAGTAAAAAAAAAAAAAAAAAAAAATTTATGACTGCTGAAACGCAGAGAGGCAAAAAATGTTGCTGGTCATTAAGACATTTTGAGGCCTGGTGCTTTAGAGGTTAAATTATATTTGGTTCTAATCATAATACCCTAATAATTGAAAATGATCTATTTGTCTTCAGGTGATGAATGCCAAGATGATAAATCTGAAAGCTGCATTAATTCAGTATTCACTCATATACTGGTTGATGAGATTGAAGATATTAGTTGGGGTATACAGGCATCAGCTGGGATGGATAAAGTGGTTTATCTGTGATTGCCATGCAGGATATATGGCGCTTACTGATAAACTTTGTATTAGCATCAACTATTCACTGACCCAGGTCTAAACTCTTCTGTCAGCCAATGTTTTGGGCTACAAAAATCTTTATTTAGATTACAATCCTTGGGGTATGTTCACATGACGGACTTGAATGCAGATTCTGGCATGGAATTTGCCTCAGAATTAGCATCCAATCTGACTGCAATCCTTCTCTCATTTAATTTAGCATCGCCTGCTCACTATTTAACGTGCTAACTGCAGAAGCATGTTGTCTACCTTTGAGAAATATAGTTTGTTGCTTCTAGGTTTATTTGGCTAGAAATAGTGACGTGCCCAAGATAGTTTACTTATTCAGTCATCAACAAACTTTCCCTAGTCTACAATATTTTGAAAAAGAACTAGTAATAGGGGCATATAGTATAGTGCCCAAGACAGCTTGATTGCGTAGAAATCTGAGGACCAGTGGATGATAGTTTGCACTAATTTCTTGTTTGGAAGCTTATGTACAGTGTTAAAAGGTGGAAAATTATTTCCCAATGATTGATCTGCATACATCAGAGTATCTTGTGAGAGTAGGTGAATGTTGGTTTTAATTAGTGTGGTCTTTCTTATTTAATTGAAATTAAAAGTTAAGTATTAAATTACCTCTTGCTAGAAGGTCATAGTGTAAGGAATCGAGTTAAGTTTGCCTTTAGCAAAGGTGTTTTGAGAAAGTTAGTCACTCCATCCTTACACGTAAATTGTCCCCCTTTTTGTTTTTTCTGTAAGATCTCTATATTGACCCCTAATATATTTTAAATATTTACCATGTCCCCCCGAATCTGTCTTTTCTCTAAACTAAATAACCCCAATCTTGTTAATCATTATGGGTATTGCAGTCCACCCAGTACTTTTATTACTTTTGTTGCCGCCTTTGTACCTGTTCAAGCTCTACAATGTCTTTCCTGTGAACCGATGCCCTAAACTGTAGACAATATTCCAAGTGTGGTCTAACCAGTGACTTGTATAATGGAAGAATAATGTTCTCATCATGTGCATTCATGCTCCTTTTAATACACCCCGTAATCCTGTTTGCCTCCGAAGGTGCTGCCCGACACTGGCTGCTACAGTTGAGTTTACTGTCTACCAGGATTCCCAAATCCTTCTCCATGTCACTTTTTACCAGCATTTTTCCATTTAACAAGTGATCATTAAATTGATTTTTCCTTCCTATGTGCATAACTTTGCATTTATCTGTGTTAAACCTCATCTGTAACTTCTCTGCCCAGGGCTCAGATTTGAAATCCGAAACTGGGTCAAAAAAACTTAGTAAACCTTTTTTTTGCCACGGTCTTTGGATTTCAGATGTCCCATTCAATTGAACAGTACTATATTTTGCCGTTTTCCTGCGGATTATAGAACATGTTCTAAGTTTTTTTCAAAACCATGAGTTTTGAAATCCGATCTCAGAAAATTCAAGCTGTGTAGACTACACCTTGAATTTTCTATTAAGGTCTATGCGGATGGTTTACAGTTGGATTTTTGCAGATTCTAAATATGGAATCTACTTAAAAATCCAACTTTAAACCAGTGCCATGCAGGCATAGCCGAATTTAATACGAAATACTGTAGGATTCTGAATCACTATTTGCAAATTAAATCTTGAGGATTTAGAGAGCTCTGTAGGGATCTACACAATGTATACTGCTCTCTCTGTATATACAGGATTTAGTTTTTCAAAGGTTTTTTGTCAGGCAGTGTAGAGATGAAGGTCTGTAATTTGTATCATAGGTACACATCAACTGTGAAAGACAGAATCTAAAATGTAATCCAGAGAATCACATTGTATGTTTTTTTAAATGATTAATTTATATTTTATTGCATGAAATAAGTATTTGATCATCTATCAACTGGCTCTCTGGCTCTCACAGACCTGTTGGTTTTCCTTTAAGAAGCCCTTCTACTCATTACCTGCATTAAATGCGCCTGTTTGAACTTTTTACCTGTATGAAAGATGACTGTCAATCTTCCTCGTACTGGGGCTCCATGCAAGATCTAACCTTATGGGGTAAGGATGATTCTGAGAAAGGTCAGAAAACAGCCCAGAACTACATGGGAGGACCTGGTCAATGACCTGAATAGAGCTGGGACCACAGTCTCAAAGATTACCATTAATAACACACCACACTGTTATGAATTAAAATCCTGCAGGGCACGCAAGGTCCACCTGCTCACGCTAGCACATGTCCAAGCCCATTTGAAGTTCACCGATGAGCATCTGGATGATTCAGACGAGGCTTGGGAGAAGGTCATGTGGTCAGATGAGACCAAAATAAAACTTCTGGTACCAACTCCACTCGATGTGTTTGGACGAAGGAGAGGAATGAAAAGAGGGATGAGTACAACCGCAAGAACACCATCCCATCCCGTGAACCATGTGGGTGGAAACATCATACTTTGGGGGTGCTTTCTGCAAAGGAGACAGGACAACTGCACTGTATTGGGGGATAGTATGAATGGGGCCATGTATTGGGAGATTTTGGCCAACAACCTCCTTCCCTCGGTAAGAGCATTGAAGATGGGTCATGGCTGGGTCTTCCAGCAGGACAATGACCCTAAACACACATCCAGGGAAATTAAGGAGTAGCTCCGTAAGAAGCATTTCAAGGTCCTGGAGTCGCTTAGCCAGGCTCCAGACCTGAACCCTATAGAAAATCTTTGGAGGGAGCTGAAACTCAATGTAGCCCAGCGTCAGCCCCAAAACCTGAAAGATCTGGAGAAGATCTATATGGAGGAGTGGGCAAATATCCCTGCTGCAGTGTGTGCAAACTTGGTCAAGAACTACAAGAAACTTTTGACCTCTGTAATTGCAAACAAAGATTTCTGTATCAAATATTAAATTCTGTTTTTCTACTATGTCAAATACTAATTTCGTGCAATGCAATTAATTATATAAGAACCACACAATGTGATTTTCTGGATTTTTTTTAGATACGGTCTCTCATAGTTGAAGTGAACTTATGATAAAAATTACAGACCACTCCATTCTTTACCTCACTGTATTTATAAAGACATATATAGCTAACTATTGTGTATGTGTGTATATTAATATATAATATATATATATAATATATTATATATATTATATAATATATATATAATATATTTTATAATATATATATATGCTATGGGGTTTTCAGCTCAGCGGTAGTCAGGGTAAGAGCAGACACAGGTTGTAAGGTGCAAACATGAACAAAAGTTTATTGTCTCCTGGATGTCAAATAACAACAAAACAAAACCGCGCTTACTTCAGCTTGTGAACAGAACTAGTTCACAGTCCTTTCCTCAGGAGCAACAGAAATTTGTAAAGGAACAGCCTCACCAGGTTAGCGGCACAGATTCCACAGCAACACTAGGCAGCTTGATGTCTCCACAGCTCTCACAAGGCCTCCAGCTTTGCTCAGACTGTTCCACCCTGAGCTGTGTCAGCTGCCTTATATACGCCTGGTAAGGCCTGGGCTGGAGTATGGGAGCGACCTTCCCACCCAACTCTCCGGCCGCTCCATAAAAGACCCGGACTACCACAACAACAAATGGTCAGCAACATAACATCGCTGACAACTAAAAGGTTTTTTATATCACTGAGGCCAACCACCTCGGTGATACATACCTCCCATCAACCACTCTACCCCTTGGTCTCTTACATACCCCCCACCTGCCCCAAGCCGGGGGGCTGGGCACCATCTGTCACGAAGCAATGGACCCTCGACAATGCGTCCGCATTCCCATGTAGCTTCCCTGGCCTGTGCTCCACCTGGAAGTTAAAGTCTTGGAGTGCCAGAAACCACCGCATTACCGTGGCGTTGTTCCCTTTCCTCTCCCTCATCCATTTCAATGGGGCATGGTCAGATACTAACCTAAACCTTCTCCCCAGAAGGTAATATCTTAGGGAGTCAAGAGCCCACTCAATGGCAAGACACTCCTTCTCTACTATGGCATAGTTCTTTTCACATGCCGACAGCTTCCTACTGAGGAACATGACAGGGTGCTCTTCACCATTATTTTCCTGGGATAAGACAGCGCCTAGACCCACATCTGACGCATCGGTCTGCACTATAAATTCTTTATTAAAATCTGGGGCCACAAGCACTGGCTGCTTACACAGGGCCTGTTTCAGCTCCTGAAATGCCTTTCAGCGTCTGCAGACCACTTAGCCATGACAGACTTTGTACCTTTTGTAAGGTCTGTTAAAGGGGCTGCTATTGTGGCGAAATTAGGAATAAATCTCCCGTAGTATCCTACAGGAGATGTATCCCCAGGAAAGCTCTAATCTGTTTTTTAGTAAGTGATCGTGGCCAATTCTGCACCGCCTCCACCTTGTTTACCTGAGGCTTGATCTCCCCTTTCCCTACAATATATCCCAGATATCTTGCCTCTTCCATGGCCATGACACATTTCTTGGGGTTCACGGTGAAACCACCCTTTCCCTTAATCCCCCCAAGTACTGCCGGACTTTGCCCATGGCTGTCCAAAAAAACCCCGGCTAAAATGCGATACCCCTCTTAAATATGCTGCAGCATATCTTTGGGGGGGCCTAACTCTGTCCAGGGCCCCTCGGAAGGGTCCCCGGGGATCCCCCGAAACCCAAAAAGTCATCCAAACTAGGGTAGAAAACCATCTGGTGGGGAGAAGCCTTTTTATCTCTAGACTTTTGTATTGCTAATTAATTTATTTGACCTCCGGGAATCCATTTTGACAGTATTACTTTAAGAATTAAAGATTTTTAAAAAACCAGGCTTTAAGTTTTAATTTTCCTGCGTTTAAATCCCCATGGAAAAAAAAAATTTTTGAACGGGGGGTTTATCGGCCTCTTTTGTTGTGGGGGGTTGTACCAAATACCACATAGTTCTTGTTTGGTGTAAACAATTACTCCCCAGCGATGTTTAGAGGAAATCGGGGGAAACCCAAAAGTGTTTCAGGTTTTCGGGGTCCTGGGCATTAGTCTTTTGGGTTTTTTTCCAGTCCGGGTTAACCTCTGAAGAACGGGCCCATTCGGAGGAAGGGCCTTATACTGAAAAAGTACTGATCTGTCAGCTTGTGTAACACTTGGTTACGCGGGCATTTGTTTAAAGTAAATAAAGGGGGAAAAGTTTGCTGCGGGGTTTTAGAAGTACTGTACCTTGGGCTAAAGAGGGACCCCTCAACGCCACAGTTGGTCCCCCAGGGGGGGATCTCTCTATCTTCGCGGGCCCCTTCTCCCAGTGATGATACAGATAGATGAAGCTGAAAGATCCCGGGTGGGTTGGACCTTATAGGGGGGGACCCGTGCACGGGTTGATCTCAGGATTATCTTTTATCTTCACGGGGTTTGTTTACCATTGATGCCAATAGATGATGCTTTATAAAATCCCTGATGAAGTTTTGACCCATATATGATTTTATGTGATATTGAATCCTAAAATGCTGCTTACCATGAAACCCAATTTTTAGCATCCCTTTGCCTTTATAATCTATATTATGAAAAAGTATAACAATACACAATCTTTTTGTAGTTTTATGTAACATTGAGCTACCAAAAAAATAAAAAAATAAACATTGGATGTTGCCTTTTTAAACCGTATCGGACCCACAAAAGGGGGGCAAAACAACTTTTTGGGAAAAGGGGAATTCCAGTGTCCTTTGTTAACCCAAGGTAATGTAACAAGCAGGCCCAGCCTCTCAATGATTCATCCACCTAGCAGGGTTTAACATCACATTTGGAACTTCATTCAGTTTCCCATAGTCATTCAAAACCGCCACTCGCCAAGGCTTTGGCACCGGGACTTAGGGTTTGACCCCCCGTTCTTTGCCCCTCAATTCCCCCCCAGGTTTAACATTCTTTTTCCCACGCAAAACACCTCTCTACGGGCCCTCTGGAACTGGGGAGGTTTGAGGTTCACCCGAACAGGGGTTCTGTGGGGATCTCATGTTAAAAACCCTGGTGGGGCCAGGCAAGCGAGAACATATCAGGGTTTTGCTGTAGTAACCCCCACACATTTTGTTTCGGGGAAAGGGGGAAAACCCTCTTAAATTTAAATCCTCAATACTGACCCCCGATGGGCCACCAGGCAAGAGGGTTCAGAAGGACCCCCATCTTTCCAAGGCTTTTTTAAAATTTCACATGATATTTTTGGAAGGGTTTCCTTTTCCCCGGCTGATGGTTTTGATTTATTCGCCTACTTTTCCCCCACTTCATAGGCCCTGCCATTTACCCAGGAACTTGCTTTCCACAGTGGGCACAAGTAAAGAGCACACGGTTCCGTTTGGAATTGTCAAATCGGGTATGGGTTGTACCTCTAGCCTGAGCCTTGAGCAAATGTCCCTCACAATGGGATAACTTGGAATCGTCTCCCTTTTTGAGGACATGCTCAATCACACTTTTATAGGGAGTGCTTCGCTTCCCATGTCTCCTTCCCACACAAACAAACCTAAGGGGTCCCGGCCATATAACAATTCAAAGATGAAAACCCCGAAAGCTTGGGGAACCTCCTAACCGAGAACAGCAAATATGGGAGTAGAAGTCCCTTCTCTGCCTCCTTTGCTACCTTTTTTTAAAAACCGGGTGTTTAAGACCCCTCCATGCCTTCAGATGTGCTCTATCTTTCCCCCCGGAAACAACATCTAAAAACCAAACCCTTAATCACCTGTGCACTTGGAAAAGGGCCGCATCCAAACACCAATTGGGGGGTTTTCAGCTCAGCGGTGGTGGGGAAAGAGCGAAAAGGGTTGAAGGGTCAAAAGAACAAAAGTTTTTTGTTCCGGTGCAAATAACAACAAAACAAAACCGCGCTTACTTCACTTGTAAACAAACTAGTTAAAAACACGTCCTTCCCCAGGGGCACAGAAATTTGTAAAGGAACGCCTACCAGGTCAGTGAAGATTCCCCAGCAACATAGGCGCTTTGATGTCTCCACAGCTCTCACAAGCCTCCAGCTTTGCTCAGACTGTTTCCCCCCGACTGTGCAGCTGCCTTATATACGCCCGGGAAGGCTGGGCTGGGGTAGGGGGCGACCCCCCACCCAACTCTCCGGCCCCCTCCCTAAAAAACCCGGAATACCACAACAAGAATGGTCCCAACATAACATCGCTAGCAACAAATAAAGGGTTTTTTATATCACCGGGGCCGCCACCTCAGTGATCATACCCCCATCAACCACTTTACCCCTTGGGGCTCTTACAATATATATATATATATCTATTATATTAATTTTATTATATAATATAAATATTTATATATATAATATTTTATATAAAATAGTTATATAGTTACAAGTTTGTAAAGACGAAAAAAGACAAGACTCCATCCAGTAGCCTGTTTTTGCTAAAGTTTGATCCAAGAAAGGCAAAAAGCCCCCTGGAAAAGGGGGCCCTTGTTCTCATTTTAGGAAAAAAAATTTCCTTCCCGACTCCAATCGGCAAACAGAATAATCCCTGGTCAACGACCTATCCAATCCTTCACTAAACTTGTTTTATTATTTGCTCCAAAATCATCCAGACCTTTTTGAATCGTTATTTTAATTCACCCTGAAAATCCCTGGCAGAGAGTTCCACATCTCACTGTCTAACAGTAAGAATCCTTTCTATTTTATGTAGAAACTTTCTTTCCCCAAAACGTAGAGGGTGCCACCTTGTTCTTAATACATCCTGGTTTTAAAAAAAATTTTGGGGGAGATCTCTATATTTACCTTTAATATTTTAAACATATTTATCATGTCCCCCCCAACCATCTTTTCTCTAAAAAAATGAAAGGTGTAAGAGACAGAGAAAAGTCATTCGCGAAAAATCTTTTCTTAGAAAACCCCTTTAAAACGAATAAATATTTCTGACCAAAAGCCATACATGTATCCTTCTGTTTTAGCCAACTCTATTGTTAAAGGAGACCACATATTTCCACAATTATTAATAATGGGTATATAGGTACCATAAAAATCTTTCTTTTCATTCCCCACTATATCCTTCAATTAGTTTTTTTTGACTTTACACAGATTAGATTTTTTTGAAGGTACCAAGGGTTTGTTAGAATCACCTAGATCGTAGTCTATCTATTCCTTCCATAGTTCAGGATTATGGAAGACTTAATAATGAATAAATAAAGAGTAAATGAAGATGAAAAAATCACTCTATGATAAAATACTTGTCTGAAAATATAGATATTCTTCTAATTTCCCCTTTACATTTTAATGCAATGGGGCCCAGACCGGGTAGGGAGCTCCCCATCGAATCTCCCGTCTGGTGCACATAGATAATGCCACCTCTTGTAGGCATCATTGCAGGGTGAGCCAGAGGGTTTTGAGGTCTTCCATAATCCTAAACTCTGTTAGGAATACACCACTGGTCCCTCTTTCATCGTAGATGCAAGACAATGAAACCTTGCTGGGGTCCCACACCAGAAAAACCCATGTGATATATATTATTATTAAAATAAAATTAGTGGTACATAAATTTCTATTGAAGTCAATGGGAAAAACAAAAGCCAAACTGAAAACAGAAAAAATTTTTTGCCAAGAATGAAAATCGTTTTCCAGTTGTTTTTTAACCTCTCTCTTGACTTCATGTTCCAAGTTATTACCAATAATGGTGGTTTTGAAATCCAACCTCATAAAATTTGAGCTGTATAGACTATAACTCGGATATTCTATTAAAATCTACAGGAAGACGTTGGGGTTTTGATGTTTTTAAATCCAAATTTGTGTCAAAAAACCCAAAGAAAAAACCCTGTCGTATAGACATACCCTTTGTCCAACAGTTCCGCAAATATGTGCAAAAAGCAAAAATTCATTGGTGTTACACGTGGTTTTTGGTTAGGGGTAGTTTGGTAGGTCAAAAGACATTTTTTACTGATGTTGGAAGCCGGCAACCAACCCAGCCTTTTTTCAGACAGGAAAAAAGGGAAATATTTCCCCCAGTGAATAACTTTTGTATCAATATATAATACATTTCCTTTCTGTAAAAAGACTGGTGATTGATTGCAGGTTTTTCCCATAATCATGGCACAATTCTAATCAGGCTGGAACCATCACATCCCAAATCTTAAGAACAACACTAATTTTTTGCACCCATCACTGCCCGGTTTAGTGCAGAGGACAACCTTATTACAAAGAACTATAATAAAATTAGTTGAAGGTGTGACTTTAGTTACAGTGAGACTAATGTGCAACTCATCACTGCACAAATAAAATCATCTGGACCTATAAAGAAAAAAAGTGTCATTTCTTTCCTGAACCTGTTAATCTGTAAAAGTCTTGTGTTCTGCAAATATCATAAAATTTAACGAGCTGTTCAACATCTAAGGTAAACACTGACATCTGCAAAGCGGGTGAGAGGTTTATATGAAAATAGATCAGAGCAAAAAAACCTCTTATCAGCAATTCTTTTTTCTGTGATGGTTAATGCACTGACTGATTTAGAAGTGTACAGTATATCACTGAGGATTTAGAATACATTGAGATGGGTTGGACACTACAATCAAAGCAATCATCAGTTAGATTCCACAGTTGCTATTGATAATGGCATCTAAGAGCATATCCCCACTGCACGGGTTTTCGGCCGGTTCTTCAGCCAGTTTGCGGTTTTTCAGACCGCCTGGAAAACCGGCCGAAAATTAGCACAATTGTGCTCTATGGAAAACCCGTGCAGCAGTCCCCACTGCACGGGTTTTCCGTCCGGCGTTTTTTCCGCCCACGGTCCGCCCGCAAAACATTCTACAAGCACAATCTTCCGTTTTTCGGACGGAATCTGTGCTTGTGTATATGAAGGGGGAGGGCTTTTCTCCACTCATCGCGGAGAAAAGCCGCCCCCCCCCCCCGCGCTGCCGTGGGGACAGCCGCAAAACAGGACAAATACCGGTCGGGTAAACCAACCGGTAGTTGTCCTCTGCCGTGGGAATGCACCCTCCGGGGCTGGGTAATGACATTACTATGACATATATTTATGCTTCTGGTCTTTCAGCACTGTAAATGTTCGGCATGTAATGCCACAGGGATAAAGCATAACACGCTACCTGCAGTTGCTACCAGAGGGAACATAAGAGTTTACTGCACATATACATTGACCTGATTTATGCATCTTTTCAGGTAAAAATGTAAAGGACCTGTGACATCTCCCGATATGTCCGATATAGTAAATACTCATATTGAAATGAATTGTATTGGATGAAATAATTCCAGAGGATCTTTCATTACATCTCCATGTTGTGTTGTTCCTATGTTATGCTTTCTAGATATTACTATTAAGTCACCTGGCTCATACCATCTAATTGTCACAGGGGCCTTTTCCTTGTAAACACTGACCCTGTCAGCACTGATTGGGCAATGTCAGACTGTGCAAGGACACACCCCCAGTTAGTAACACCCAGTTGACAATCTAGTAACACATTTCTAGGAGGAAAAACTGAGGAATGGCACAACATTAAGATTTTGAAGAGATGCTCAAAAATTGTTGTATCATAAGGGACACAATTATTTACTTAAACCATCACGTTAGGTGAGGCCACAAGTGCTCTTAAAAACAAATAAACATATTTTTCCACCATTCTCTTAGGGTATGTTCACATGGCATTTTTTGGATCCGATTTTGAATCTGTGTTGGATCCGAAAATCGTATTCAAAAACACAGTGTCAATCAGATCCAACACGTATCCAACACACAGCTGCATTTTGGGGTGCGTGTTGGATGCAGCAGGATCGCACCCTATGCTTTATTTTAGGGCTCCTGCTGCGTCTTTCGGACCAAGAATTGACCTGTCAATTCGTGGAACGGATCTGAAAGATGCAATCAGACACACATCGGTGATCACTCGTCTGACTGCTGATGCGTGTTTTACATTGTGAGCAGTGTAAAATCACACTGCACATTGTTAGATGCGTGTTTGAGTCCGTCTAGACGGACCCAAACACGCGTCTGTTCACACGGACCCAATGCGCCATGTGAACATACTCTTACTCTGCTAATTTTATCTCCCTGATGATTTTTAGCTATCACTATTTTTGGAATCAGCACATTTTTTATACACCTTCACAGGGGCGTAACTTTGGTGCAAAAAGTGGGGGGGGACCAATTTTCCCTCTTCGGGGCCGTTCACACGTCTTATTTCGGGCACGGATTCCAGCCGTATTGCACACCTTACTGCGCTGCAATACAGCTGGAATCCGTGCCAGCCATTACAGTAATTCACAGTTCTCATAGCGAACTGTAGATTCCATCTCTCCTCCCCGCTCGGCGAATACGCCGGGCGGGGAGAAAGTGACATGCACATTATCCTGGCGGGATACGTGCTGTGGATAATGCATGTCTATGGGGCCGGCGAGCAGCCGCCCCCTCCCCGCCCTCAAGCCGTAATTGCGGGAGAAATCCGTCCCGCAATTACGGCTTGAATAAGCCGTGTGAACCCCCGCCTTCCTATCCCAGCCTCTCTCCTTCACTCGCCTTCCCTTTCACTTCCCCTCCCTTCCCTTCTCTCCCCTCCTCTCCCTGCAGTGAAGCGGCCCTCTCTATCCCAGCTAGGAGGTCTGAGGGAGTGTTGTGAGCTCCTCCAGCAGGTCCGGGCGGAGTCCTTATGGCAAACACTTTTGGTGCAATCCGTAAGGTTATGAGTGGCTCTCTAATTACTGAAGTTTAGAGATGGACCGGGACTATAAAGCAGCCCTGGCAATGAAACCGAACTAGCGCACCTACAATATTTCCCCCTCTAGATAATAAGAAATGTTGGGCAATGCAGCAAATTTCGCTTAATCCTCCCATCCTCCATCCCTACTCCATTAAATTTGTAATACACACAACAGAATGAGGAAAATAAAAGAACCAAATCTCACTGTAACCCTAGGAATCACTTATGTCACATACTATACCCCAAAATGTATTTTATTGCATACCATGCACCAGAAATGACATCACTCACTGCACCCCAGAAATTAATTATATTACACATGGAAGTCACAGAAATTACATTAATAACTGCACCTTAGAAATGAACATTGTACTCAATAAATAATATCACTGTACCCCCAAAAATGTATTATATTACAAACTGAACCCTAGAAATAAATGACATTACTCACTGTACCCAAGAGATTTCATTACACTGTACCCCAGAGATTACATTACACCATACGCCAGAGACTACATTACTCACTGTACCCCAGAGATTACATTACACCATACCCCAGAGATTACATTACATACTGTACTCCAGAGATTACTACATTAACCACTGTACCCGAGAGATTAGTTTACACACCGTACCCCAGATATTACTGCATTATTCACCGTACCTCAGAGATTACATTACACACTGTACAACAGAGATTATATTACACCATACCCCAGAGATTATTACATTACACACTGTACCCCAGAGACTACATTAGACAAGGCACCCCAGAAATTGTGTGTATATATACATATATTAAACACAGACACACTATATACTTAGGGTGGGTTCACATGATGGTTTTTCGACACTGACAAACTGACGAGCAAACGACCCAGACTGCCCAAGGCAGATTTCTGCCTCCTATCCTTTAGTGCTGTTAGTGCGTAAATGACTTGAAGAATTCTTTGTAGGCACTGACAGTACCCACTGAAAATACTCAAGTAAAATCAGTGTTATCTAAACGACAACACTGATTTTACATAGGGTATAATGTAAATCAGTTTCCTGCCGGATTGGATGCCGGTTCTGAGGCAGATCAAGCACTGAATCCGCCCCAGAATCAGCATTCATATCCTCCACGTGAACATAGCCTTAAAGAGAAACTGTCACATAGGTTATGCCCCCCTTGCTGAGGGCAGCACAAGCCAGTGTCAGACCTGCTGTTCCCAGCGCTGTCCTTTATTCTGTAAGATGCTGTAGTTTTAGAGCATTTACTCCTCAAATCTTATTCATGAGCAGGTGTTAGTCCCACCCACCAAAGGCTAGCCCCGCCCACTGACAGTTATTCACATGTTTCTACCTATTCAAAGTAATAGGTTTATCAGTTGAGGTGGGTGGGGCTAGCCTCAGATGGGCGGGGTTTGAAAAAAACTGACTCTTTGATTGACTCTTCGAATGACTCTTTTCTGGCTGAAAACTGCAGATTTGAGCATTAAATACATGAAAACTACAGCATTTTACAGAATAAGTGACACAGCACTGGCAACAGCATGTCTGACACTAGCTTGTTCTGCCCTCAGCAAGGGGGGCATAATCTATGTGACAGGTTCTCTTTAAGGTATGTTCACACGGCATATAGCGGGGCGTACTGTGTGCTCTGCTATGTGCCGGATTTTTTAGAAGTACGCGCTGTCCAGTCAACACTTTAAAATGCTGGGCCAGCCCCATTCACTTTCATTTTCCCCGGCGCGAAAGTGCAGGGAAGACATGACATGGCTAGACACATGGCTGTACACATATACATATACACATCTCACATATACAGTACATACCCTACTCACATGCACACACAATGCCTAGCACCATTGTCCCCTCCTTACCTGTCTCCTGTAGTCTGGTGCAGTTGGCATTCGGTAAGAGCTTCCCTTCTTTTCTGATGCGGGCTGAGCATAGGGGAAGTGGTACATAAGGGGAGGAAAAGATACCTAAATAGCCCCAGATACAGAGTGTGCAGGACTGTGAGCAGTGTTCTCATTGGTGAAGCAGCCCTGCTGACTCCTGCTCTACCAATCAACGCTGCTTTCACTCTACATTGACACTTGAGACTGCTACCTACTCTGTCCCCCAAAATGCACAGAAATATAGTAGGCAAAGGGTTAACTTCTTCCTCCTCTGTGCTCTGGTCTCCCGACTTACCGTATTCTCATGATTTCATTTGGATTATTTTTTATTGAAGTGGCCAAAAAGTGGGAGGGACCGTCCCCCACCCAGAAAAAAGTGGGGGGGACCAGTCCCCTCCGTACCCCCCTAAAGTTACACCTATGCACCTTCATATAACACATTTACCCAGTGTTCAGATTAAGCGTTTTCTCATGGATTTATAATGGAGCAAAATCCACAACAAATCTGCACCAATTGGTAGGGATTTTTATGTGCATACCCTAAAAGCTGTATTCTTCGTTACATTTTCTAAAGCTAGCCCTTTCTCCTCCATTTTATGTCCTTACCCACTTTTAAACAGTAGTTTTTGTAAAAGTTTTTGTAAGTCACTCCTGCACAGAGAAAACTAGAATTGGCTCCTCTTCTGTGTTTTTTTTTCTTGCACGTCATAAGATTAATCCCAGATATAACAAAATGTATAATACACTAGAAATAATGGACTACATTTACTATTGCTGTCTAAAAATTTGCCACATCTTTAGACTTGTTCAGCTGCTTTAGACCAACTATTAGATTGTGCACTTTCCACTCCTGAATTTTTGTGCAGCAGGTCACATCGTGGTCATGCCCCATTTTATATTAAATCACAACCAAATTCTGTAAATTCATCCTCCCCTCAGAGAGGTTTAAAAGTTTTTTAAAATGTTTTTTTGACACTTTTTGGCAAACCCATAATAGTACGGGGGGGCCTTTTTGTTTTTGTTTTTGTTTCGCCCCGACTTCTGGTTCACAAATTGTATTTTTTTAAGGTGTACAAAGGGGGTAATGGGGGGAGTGTGATCTTTGGCAGGCATTGCTGGGGGGTTTTAGTGCCCCATAAAAATTGTGGGTTCAGGCCGATTCTGCCAAAGGGACTGTTTGGTCATTTTATATGCCCCTGGCGGGGGGAAACTAGAGAAGCTAGGCCCCCAAAGCAAACCTTTTGGTGGGGGCCCCCCTACCCCCCCCCCCCTGCCCCCTCCCTGACCAACATGCCAGGCATGCTGTTAAAAAATGTAATAATACAAGGGGTAAATACCTACCATACATCTCACCCTCATACGTCCCAAATAAATCCACTATCCCAAACCCAAAATTTTAAACCCCTATTAAATGGGGAACCTGATTAACCGCCAGAACAGACCAAAAAAGTACTAATAATACCCCTACACTATTACTGACGTACACAAAGACCAATAATACCGCAATATATGACCAATAGTGGTATTAAAAAGTGTACCAGCTCGCAACTGTATATTCCCCCCATACAGTGCCATATAGGGGTAGACCCAGTGTACACAGGCTCTTAACTGTATTTTACCTCCATAAGTGCCCTATAGGGGTAGACACCGTGTCAACTCTGAGACTGTTTTACACCTTACAGTGACCTTATGGTAGGGTCCAGTGTCCCACAGACCTGCAGACTGTAATTACCTCCATACATGCCCATATAGGGTAAACCATTTTACACGGTCTGCAGCTGTATATTACCCCATACGGGGACTATATAGGGTAGACCCAGTGTCACAGACTCTGCAGATGTATATAACCACCAAACAGTGCCCATAGTGGTAACACCAGTATAAGGGGCTTTGCAAATAGTTTTTTCTTACATTTAGGGGCCAACGGGGACGTTTGTCTGAGGATCGTTTACTTTCCCCTTTTTTTCTTTTTCTCCAACCCCCTGTGACTTGTCCATCCACCTCGTCCCTGTAGAATTTTTTCAAAACAAAAACCTGGGACTCCTCATTTTTTTTAAAATTTTCCCAAATGGTGCCCCCCCCCCCCCTATACAAATCCCCTTTTAATGGCCCAAAATTTGGGAAGAATTACCCCCCGGTAATTATGGGGGCCCCCCTCCCGGGATGTAGGTACAAAGGGGCCCCCGGGGGGGTACTAATAGCTTGGGAACCCCTTCCCGGGGATAGCTAGGGAGCTTGGGGAGACTAGGGGAGCTTCGGGGCCCCGGGGATCTTTGGGGTTCCATTAGGTTAATGGGGCCCCCCCGTGCTAGGGCCCCCCCTATAGTAGAATAGGGGCCCCCTTTTAATTAGTGCCCATTTTAGGCAAAAAAAAAAGTCCCCCCCCTTTTACAATAGTTCCCCCCCCCCCCTGTGATTAAGCCCCCTTGTAAAGGGAAAAAGTTTCCCCCCGTAATTAAGCCCCCTTTTTAGGCGAATAGTCCCCCTTTAATTAGGGCCCCCGTAGGGAGAATATCCCCCCCCGTAGTTAGACCCCTTGTAGGCAGAATAGCTTCCCCCCCTGTAGACAAGCCCCCCTTTTAGGGGAATAGTCCCCCCCTGTAACTAGGGCCCCCCTTTGGGAGAATTCCCCCCTTTGATTGGCCCCCTTTTAGGAAATAGTTCCCCCCCGTGATTAGAGCCCCTTTGGCAGAAAATTCCCCCTGTAATTTGGGGCCCCCGGAGGGGAAATAGTCCCCCTTGTTGCAAATATCCCCCCCCCTAGATTTGAGAACCCCTGTAGGCTAGTTCTTCCCCCCCCTTTAGGGCCCCTTAGATAGTTCTCCCCCCCCAAGCTTAGGGCTCCCCCTAGGCATAGTTTTCCTCCCCCCTTTAGGGGCCCCCCCGTAGGGATAGTTTTCCCCCCCCCCTTTTTAAAACCCCCCTGGTATATTCTCCCCCCCTTTTGAGGCCTTTCCCGTAGGTATAGTTCTCCCCCCCTTTTGAGCCCTTTTAGGGATAGCCCCCCCCTTTAACCCCTGTGGTTACCTCCCCCCCTTTTTGGCCCCCTGTAGGTATATTTTCCCCCCCCTTTAGAACCCCCTGTAGGGTTTGTTTCCCCCCCCTTTAGACCCCCGTAGGGATAATTTTCCCCCCCCCCTTTAAGCCCCTTAGGAACTTCTCCCCCCTTTAGAGCCCCCTGTAGGGATAGTCCCCCCCTTTTGAGCCCCTGTAGGTTACCCCCCTTTAGGGGCCCCCCTGAGGTATAGTTCTCCCCCCCCCCCCTTAAAGCCCCCTGAGTATTTCCCTCCCCCCCTTTAGAGCCCCCTGTATATACTTTCCCCCCCCCTTTAACCCCCTGTAGGGGATTGTGCCCCCCCTTACGACCCCCGTTGGTTTTATTCTCCCCCCGCCCTTTAGAGCCCCCCGTATGTATAGTTCTCCCCCCTTTAGGGGGGGGGCCCCCCGTTTTTTTAGTTCCCCCCCTTTAGACCCCCTGTAGGTATGTTCCCCCCCTTTAGGCCCCTGTGGTATAGGTCCCCCCCTTTAGAGCCCTCTTTGAAATGAAACTGGTTCGGGGGGTTTTAACTTTTGGGCGGGGTTTCGGGATGTTGTTGGTTTTCTCTTACGGGGGTGTCTTTTAATTTGGATCTTCGGCCCCTCGTTTGTGCATGGGGAGCGGAGCGGGCGGTGCCGAGCGAGGGGCCGGAACTGGGCATCCCGGGGAAGGGAGTGGCACAGTTCAGTGGTTTTGGAAACGAGGACTTAAAGGGAGTCGGGTTCTCCGGATTTCGCTTTTCGTTTCCGGGGATCGGGCCCCGGATATGGTTGTTTTCCATTTTGGGGGGTAACGATTTGAGTTTGGGCCCCTTTAGGGAGTTTTAGGGAATGCGATACTTTTTCTCAGGCGTGGTCCCTATCCCGGGGGGGGATTTTGTGGTAAAATTGTCCGGGTTAGCTTGGAGGCATGGGGATTGGTGGGGGGATTAACAGGGCAAAAATTTAAAGGTAAAACAGAGCATGGCATCTTTTGTTTCAGGAAGGGGGTTTTTGTGGTGCGTCATGGGGATTGGAACCAGGTGTGGGGGATTTTTGGGCGGAGAAAAACGGGTTCACCTGAATGCCACGGTTTGGTCTTGGTCTTGGGACATACGGAGGGCCGGACGGCCTTTGGGGCTGGGGGGGCTTCACGCATGAGGAGTCATGATCGCTAGCTGTGGGGGTTGGGGGTCCTTGGGGTCGCTGAAAAGTTGTGGGGGGGTCGGGGTCAGCTTTGGTCCCCGTGTTCGGGGTTGAAGGGTGGCAAGGTTCGGGCTCCACAGGGGGAGCGTCCCTTGGGGGGGGTTATTTTACGGTTTTGCCGCTGAGGGGGCTTTTTTGGGTGCCCTGAAACCGGGGGGGACGGCTGGGGGTAAAAAGAAGGGGTCGCCAGACCTTTATCCTATGGGTTTTTTGTGGGCCCCAAGGGGCCCAGCCCCAAAATTGGTTTTTGGTTTGGGGAAAGGGTATTTTGGGTATTCATTTGCAATTGTATTTTTGTTGTATGTTAATAAAAGGCTGCTGTTGGGGATTTTTCCAACCCAGGGCTCAGGTTTTTTTCCCTTGGGGGGGGGATCGGGGAGGGGAAATGGGCAAGGGAGCAAAAGGGATAGGATTCCTAGGGTCAAGACCGGGCCGGGCATGGGGGCGCACCCCAATTGGGAGGGCCCCCCATGACCCGGGGGCCGGCCCTTGGGCAGGTTAGGGGGGGGCGGGTCGCACCCCGGCGTCCGGGGGGAGCCAGAGTATATAGCCGGACCCCGGGGGGCCCCGGGGAACAGTTGCGCGGGCAGAGGGATCAAGCGTCCCCCCCTCCCCCCTAGTTTTATTTTTTGGAGATTACTAGCAGGGGGGTTTGATGAAGTGGGACGAGCGGTGGGTCAAGGGTGGTGGTTTAATGTCCAGTAGGGGGGGGTTGGGGGCCTTGGGTCGCTGAAAATTGTGGGGGAGTCACTCATTTGGGTCCCAGTGTTGGGGGGGACGGGGCGGGCAAAGGTTCGGGTCCCGGGGAAGGCCTTTGGGAGCAGGTTTTTGAGGGGTTGCGCCTGAGGGGGGCTTTTGGGTGCCCTGAAGCCGGGGGTGCGCGGGGGGTAAAAAAAGGATGTCCCAGACTCGACCCGGTTTATTGGGCTCCAAGGACTCACCCCCAAGTTGGTTTTTGGGTTTGGGGCAAATGGTTTGGGGCTATCCCTTTTTCAATATTGTATTTATGTTGTATGTTTAATAAAGGGCCCTTTTGGCCTTTTACCCAACCAGGTCTCATTTTTTCCCTTTGGGGGGGGATCGGGGGGGGGGAAATGGTCAGGGGCAGAAAAAGGGGATGGCATTGCCTAGGGTAAAACCGGGCCCGGACAGGGGGGCGCAGCCTAATGGTAGGCCCCACATACCCGGGCCCCGGCCTTTGCTCAGGTTGGGGGGGGGCGGAGTCGGGCGCGCGGCGCCCGGGGGCGGACCCAGATATATACCCCCCCCGGGCCGGCGGGAAACATTTTTGCGCGGTAGAGGGATAAGCGTCCCCCCCTCCCCCCCATTTTTGGTAGTTTTGGAGTTTACTAGCAGAGGTTTGTCGAAGTGGGACGGGGGGAAAAGGGTGGTTTAATGTCCATAGGGGGCGGGTTGGGGCCCTTTGGGATCGCAAAAAAAATTGTGGGGGAGTCAGGCTCAGCTTGGCCCCATGTTGGGTGGACGGGGCTGGCGAAGGTTGGGCTCCACGGGGAGGTCCGGGGACGGGTTATTGTTAGGTTACCGCCTGGGGTGGTTTTTGGGGTCCCCTAAAGCGGGGGTGCGGTGGGGTAAAAGAAGGTTGTCGCCAAACCCGACCCTTTGGTTTATCGTGGCTCCAAGGCCCTCAGCCCCAATTGGTTTTTGGGTTTTGGGGAAAATGGGTATTTGGCATACTCTTTAAATAGGTATTTATGTTTATTTTTAAATAAAGGGCTGGGGCCCATTTTACCAACCCCCAGGTCTCATTTTTTTCCTTGGGGGAGGGGATCTGGGGGGGAGAAAGGTCAAGGCAGAAAAAGGGAAGGCTTTTCCTACTTGGTTTAAGACAATCCCCACTCCGGGTTTTTCACCCGGTTTTTCAGGGGGTTTTGCGGTTTTTCAGACCCCGGGAAAAACCGGCCGGAAAATTAGCACAATTGTGCTCTATGGAAAACGGCAGCGTCCCCCTGCAGGGTTTCCTTTCGGCGTTTTTTCCGCCCAGGTCCGTCCGCAAAACATTTCAAGCACAATTTCCCTCCGTTTTTCGGGCGGGAAACTGTGCTTGTGTATATGAAGGGGGGGGGCTTTTCTCCGTCATCGCGGAGAAAAAGCGCCCCCTCCCCCCGCGCTGCCGTGGGGACACCCGCAAAAGGACAAATACGTTCGGGGTAAACCGACCGGTATTTGTCCTCTGCCGTGGGAACGCACCCTACGGGGCTGGGTAAAGATATTACTATGACATATATTTATGCTTTGGTCTTTCAGCACTGTAAATGTTCGGCATGTTAATGCCACGGGAAAAATAAAGCTAAACGCTGGCTACCTGCAGTTGCTACCAGAGGGAACATAAGAGTTTACTGCACTTTATACATTGCCTGGATTTATGCATCTTTTCAGGTAAAAATGTAAAGGACCTGTGACATTCTCCCGATATGTGATTAGTAAATATTCATATTGAAAGAATTTGTATTGGATGAATTAATTCCAGAGGATCTTCATTAAATCTCCATGTTGTGTTGTTCCTATGTTATGCTTTCTAGATATTATAATAAGTCACCTGGCTCATACCATTAATTGTCACAGGGGCCTTTTCCTTGTAAAACCTGACCCTGTCAGCCTGTTTGGGCAATGTCAGACTGTGCAAGGACACACCCCCAGTTAGTAACACCCAGTTGACCAATTAGTAAAACATTTTAGGAGGAAAAACTGAGGAATGGAAACATTAAGTTTTGAAGGTTTCTCAAAAATTGTTGTATATAAGGGACACAATTATTTACTTTAACATCACGTTAGGTGAGGCACAAGTGCTCTTAAAAACAAATAAACATATTTTTCCACCATTCTCTTAGGGTATGTTCACATGGCATTTTTTGGATCCGATTTTGAATCTGTGTTGGATCCGAAAATCGTATTCAAAAACACAGTGTCAATCAGATCCAACACGTATCCAACACACAGCTGCATTTTGGGGTGCGTGTTGGATGCAGCAGGATCGCCCTATTAGTTTTATTTTAGGGCTCCTGCTGCGTCTTTCAGACCAAGAAAATTTACATGTCAATTCTTGGAACGGATCCGAAAGATGCAATCGACACACATCGGTGATCACTCGTCTGACTGCTGATGCGTGTTTTTCATTGTGAGCAGTGTTTAAAATCAAAACTGCAAAATTGTTAGATGGGTGTTTGAGTCCGTCTAGACGGACCCAAACACGCGTCTGTTTCACCGGACCCAATGCGCCATGTGAACATACTCTTACTTTTGCTAATTTTATTCCTGATGATTTTTAGCTATCACTATTTTTGGAATCAGCACATTTTTTATAACCTTCACAGGGGTGTAACTTTGGTGCAAAAAGTGGGGGGGGACCAATTTTCCCTCTTCGGGGCCGTTCACACGTCTTATTTCGGGCACGGATTCCAGCCGTTTTGCACGCCTCTGCACTGCAATATGGGGAACCCGTGAGCTTATGGTAATTCACAGTTTCTAGGGGAACTGTAGATTCCATTCTCCCCCCCGCTCGGCGAATACGCGGGGGGGGAAAAGTGACATGCCAATTACCCTGGGGGTTTAAGTGCTGGGAAAATGTGTTATGGGCCGGGGGGGCAGCCGCCCCCCCCCCCTCAAGCCGTAATTGCGGGGGGAAAATCCGTCCCGAAATTACGGCTTAATAAGCCGTGGAACCCCCCCTTTCCCTATCCTCCTCTTCATCGCCTTCCCTTTCACTTCCCTCCCCTTCCTTCTCTCCCCTTTTTTTCTCAGTGAAGCGGCCCTCTCTATCCCATAGGAGGTTGGGGGGTGTTTGGGCAGTCCCCCCCGGGTCCGGGCAGAGCCCTTATGGCAACCCCTTTTTGGTTTGCAATCCGAAAGGTTATGAGTGGCTCTCTAATTATAAAGTTTTAAAATGGCCCGGGACTATAAAGCCCCCTGGAATGAACCGAATAGGCCCCCTAAATATTTCCCCTCTGATAAAGAAATGTTGGGCAATGCAGCAAAAATTTTGCTTATCCTCCCATCCTCCATCCCTACTCCATTAAAATTTTAATACACACAACAGATGAGGAAAAAAAGAAACCCCAAAAATAAAGTAACCCTAGGAATCACTTATGACTACTTACCCCAAATGTATTTTTTGATTACCATGCACCAGAAAGACATCCCCCTGCCCCCAGAAATTAAATTTATTACAAGGAAATCACAGAAATTTCTTAAAATGCACCTTAGAATTTAAAAATTGTATCAATAAATAAAATCAGGGACCCCAAAAAAGTATTATATTACAAATGAACCCCAGAAATAAATGAAAATTTTCACTGTACCAGAGATTTTTACACTGTCCCCAGAGATTACATTACACCATACGCCAGAGATTTCATTACTCACTGTACCCGAGATTACATTACACCCTACCCCCGAGATTAATTACATACTGTATCAGAGATTACTACATTAACCACTGTACCGGGATTTTGTTTACACACCGTACCCCAGAATTTCTGCATTTATTCACCGTACCTCAGAGATTACATTACACACTGTAAACAGGATTTATTACCCCCATACCCCAGAGATTATTACATTACACATTACCCGAGCTCATTAGACAAGCCCCCCAGAAATTGTGTGTATTATACTATAATAAACACGACAATATATACTTAGGGGGGGTTCAATGATGTTTTTCGGGCACTGACAAAAATGACGAGCAAAGACCCAGACTGCCCCAAAGGGAGATTTTGCCCCCTATCCTTTGTGTGTTAGGCGTTTAAAAGATTGGGAAAAAAATTCTTTGTAGGCAATGACAGTACCCCCCGAAAAAACTCAAGTAAAAACAGTGTTATCTAAACAAACCTGAATTTCTAGGGTATAATGTAAATCAGTTTCCTGGGATTGGGATGCGGTTCTGAGGGAGATCAAACACTGAATCGCTCCAGTATCTGCATTCATATCCTCCACGTGAAAAATAGCCCTTAAAGAGTAACTGTCACTATAGGTTATGCCCCCCCATGATCTGAGGGCAAGCACACATCCAGTGGTCAGACCTGCCTTGTTACCAGCGCTGTGTCTTTATCTGTAAGATGCCTTGTAGTTTTAGAGCATTTACTCCTCAAATCTTATTTCAGAGCAGGTGTTAGTCACCCACCCACCAAAGGCTAAGCCCGCCCCCTTGACAGTTATTATTCACAGTTTCTACCTATTCAAAGTTAGGTGTATCAGTTGAGGTGGGTGTGGTGAGATAGATGGGCGGAGTTTTAAAAAAACTGACTCTTTGATTGACTCTTCGAATAACTCCTTTCTGGCTGAAAAATGCAGATTTGAAGCATTTAAAATACCATGAAAACTACAGCATTTACAGAAGGGAACTAAGGGACGCAAGCACTGGGAACAGAATGTCTGACACTAGCTTGTTCTGCCTCTCAGAAAGGGGGGTTATAATCTATGTGACAGGTTCACCTTTAATGTTATGTTCACCACGGCAATATAGCGGGGGCGTCGTACCTGTGTGCTTTGCTTATGCCGGGTGTTTTAGAAGTACGCGTGTCCAAGTCAACACTTTTAAAATGTGCTGGGCCAGCAGCCCATCATTTTCATTTTCCCGGCAGCGAAAGTGCAGGGAAGACATGACATGGCTTGACACATGGCTGTACACATAAACATATACACATCTCACATATACAGTAACTTACCTACTCTCAAATGCACACACAATGCTAGCCACCATTTTCTCATCCTTACCTGTCTCTGTTGTCTGGTAAGTTGGCATTCGGTAAGAGGCTTCCCTTCTTTTCTGATGAGGGCTGAGCATAGGGGGGAAGTGGTACATAAGGAGACGGAAAATGATACCTAATAGCCCCCAGATACAGAGCTGTGCAGGACTTACGTGAGCAGTGTCTCTCATTGGTGAAGCAGCCCTGCTGACTCCTGCTCTACCAATCAGCGCTGCTTTCACTCTACATTTGCACCACTTGAGACTCGCTACCTACTCTGTCTCCCCCAAAATGCACAGAAACTATAGTAGGAACATGGGTTTAAACTTCTTCCTCCTCGTGCTCTGCTCCTCCCGACTTCAATATCTTCATTGATTTCATTTGGATTTATTTTCTTATTGAAAGTGGCCAAAAAGTGGGAGGGACAGTCCCCACCCAGAGGAAAAAAGTCGGGGGGACCAGTCCCCTCCGTACCCCATAAAGTTACACCTATGCACCTTCATATAACACATTTACCCCAGTGTTAGATTAAGCGTTTTCTCATGGATTTATAATGGGCAAAATCCACAAAAATCTGCAGCAATTGGTAAGGGACTTTTTATGTGCATACCCTAAAAGCTGGTTATTTCTTCGTTACAGTTTTTCTTTAAAGCTAGCACTTTCTCTCCATTTTATGTCCTCTACCCACTTTTAAACAGTAGTTTTGTAAAAAGTTTTTGTAAGTCACTCCTGCACAGAGAACGCTATAATTGTCCTCTTCTGTGTTTTGGACCCACTAGTTGTGGCTAACAAACACTAGTTTGTAGTGGCATTTTTTATAGTGGTTTTTTTTCTCGCACGTCATAAGATTAATCCCAGATATAACAAAATGTATAATACACTAGAAATAATGGACTACATTTACTATTGCTGTCTAAAATTTTGCCACATCTTTAGGACTTGTTCAGCTGCTTTAGACCAACTATTAGATTGTGCACTTTCCATACGAATTTTTTGTGCGGCAGGTCACATCGTGGTCATGCCCCATTTTATACTAAATCACAACCAATTCTGGTAAATTCATGCCTCTACCTCAGAGAGGTTGTAAAAGTGTTTAATGCTCTTTTTGACACCTTTTTGGCACAACCATAATAGTACATGTGGGCCATTTTGTTTTTGTTTCGCCGACTTCTGGTGTCACAAATAGCTATTCATTTGTCAGGTGTACAGAAGGAGGTAGATGGGGATGAGTGTGAGTCATAGGCCGGCATGGCTGGGAGGTGTAGTGCACCCTAGCAGTGGGGGTTCAGGGCAGCGATTCTGCCTAAGGACTGGTGTTGTCACTTGATATGCTCCCTGGCAGGGGCGTAACTAGAGAAGCTAGGGCCCCAAAGCAAACTTTTGGATGGGGCCCATCACCTCCCACCAGCCCACCTCCCTCGACCAGACCATTGTAACCAGGGACATGCTGTTAGTTAATGTAGGTAATACAACGGGTTAAACTCCACCTCAACATACATCTCACCATCATACTGCTAACCAAACAACATCCCACTATACCAAGACCAACATTAAATACCATATTACATAGGAACCTCGGAATTTTACCGCCAGAAATGACCACAAAGTGACTGAATAATACCCCTAACTATTTTACTGATCAGTACTCAAAGACCAATAATACGCAATATAGTGGACCATATAGTGGTATAACTAGGCGTTACACAGGCTCTGCAGACTGTATATACATACATACAGTGACCATATAGTGGTCAGACTCCAGTGTACACCAGCGCTCTCTGCCAGGACTTGTATATTACCTCCATAATGATGACCCTATAGTGCGTAGACCCAGTGTACACACCAGGCTCTGCCCAAGTCTGTATATTACCACCATACATGTGACAATTCATAGTGGTAGGTAACAGAGTACACAGACTCTGCAGACTGTATATTACCCTCCATACAGTGTACATATAGTGGGTATGTCACCAGTGTACAACTAGCGCTACCTGCCAGACTGTATATTACCACCACCCTTCCTTTACAAGTGACATCCTTATAGCGGCTAGACACAAGGCTGTACACAGACTCGCAGACTGTATATAACCCACCTTAACAGTGACACTATGTCGATAGTCACCAGCATACTTAAAGGTTCTTTGCAATTTAGCTTTACTTACATTTAGGGTCTCAACAGGCGAGCGATCTATGTCTGAGGAGTCGTTCACTTTCCATTTTCTTCTCTATTCGGTCCAGACCTCCATGATGACTTTGATCCATCCACCACTCGTCCCTGTAGGAATTTACAACACCAAAAATACCTGAGGCGGCCTCCTTTTTTAAATCACTTTTCCCAAGTGCAAGTGCCCACCTCCCTCACATATTCAAACTCCCCAATTTATAATGGCCCAATACCCAAATCGGTACAGAATTACACATGGTAAATATGGGGTTCCCCCGTCAGGTATGTAGGTACAAAAAGGGGCCCCCAGGCGGTAGCTAAGTAGCTTTGGAACCTCGGGCGAGTAGTAGGTAGCTTGGGGCAGAACGTGGCCAGCTTCGTGCCCCCCCCGGGGGGCAGTGGCGGCACGTAGCTTAGGGTTCCTATGTAGGTAGAATGGGGGGCCCACTGTAGCTATGCCACCCCTTTAGGTAAGAATAGGGCCCTCTGTAGATTAGTGCCCCATTGTAGGCAGAAAAGTCCCCCCCTTGTAGGCAGAATAGTTCCCCCCCCCCCTCCTGTAGATTAGAGCCCCCTTGTAGGCAGAATAGTTTCCCCCTGTAGATTAGAGCCCCCTTGTAGGCAGAATAGTGCCCCCTGTAGATTAGGGCCCCCCTCCCCATGTGGAGAAATAGTCACCACCCCTGTAGATTAGAGCCCCCTTCGTAGGAAGAATAGTTCCCCCCCGTTAGATAAGTGCCCACCCTTGTAGGCAGTAATAGTCCCCCCTGTAGACTAGGGGCCCCTGTAGGCAGAATTAGTCCCCCCTGTATGCAGATGGTCCCCCCCTTGTAGATTTAGAGACCCCGTAGGCATTGTTCTCTCCCCCCTTGAGGACCCCTGTAGGCCTTGTTCTTTCCATCCCCCCAAGGCATTAGGGCTCCCTTTAGGCCATAGGTTCCGTCCCCCCCTTTAACGGCCCCCTGTTAGGCTTAGTTCTCCCCCACACTCTTAGAGCCCCTGTAGTATAGTTCTCCCCCTTATTAGAAAGCCTCCTATGTAGGTATAGTTTCCACACCCCTTAGAGCCCCTTGTAGGTATAGTCCTCCCCCCTTTAGAGCACCCTTGTAGGTATACTCCCCCCCTTTAGAGCCCTGTAGTATAGTTTCCACCCCCCTTTTCAGACCCATCATGTAGGTATAGATTCCCCCCCCCCCTTTAGAAGCCCCTGTAGGTATAATTCTCCAACCCCCTTTAGAGCCAATGTAGGTATACTTCTCCCCCCTTTAGAGCCTCACTGTAGGTATTGTCCACCCCATTAGAGCCCCCTGTTGGTATACCCCCTTTAGAGTCCACCTGTAGGTATTTAGTTCTCCCCCCCTTATAAAGCCCCCTGTAGGTTATGTTCTCTACCCCCCCTTTCTAGAGCCCTGTAGGTATAGTGTCCCCCCATTTAGAGAGCCCATGTAGGTATAGTTCTCCACCCGCCCTTTAGAGCCCCCTGTACGGTATAGTCCACCCCTTCTAGAGCCCTGTAAGGTATAGTTTCTCCCCCCTTGTAGAGCCCCTGTAGGTATAGGTTCCCCCCCTTTTAGAGCCCCTAAACTGTAGGTTTAGTTACCACCCCTTTAGAGCACCCCTGTTAGGTATAGTGCAGTTGTCCCCCCTTAGAGCCCCAGTAGGTATTGGTCCCCCCCCTTTAGGAGGCGCCACCTGTAGGTATACTTCTCCCCCCCCTTTTAGACGCCCACCCTGTAGGTTTCTTCTCCCCACCCCCTTTTAGAGCTCCCAGGTAGGTATACTTCTCCACCCGCCCATTTAGAGCCCACTGTAGGTATAGGTCTCCCTCCCTCTACAGCCCCCCTGTAGGTTATAGTGCTCCCCACCTTCCTTTAGAGCCCCTGTATGTATACTTTCTACCCCACCCCCTCGGTAGGTATAGTCCCCCCTCCCACTTTAGGGCCCCCCGTAGCTCATTCCTTACCTGGCCACCCTCCCCCGGCATCTCCGTCTCCTGCCAGCCCCAAGCCTGCTGCTTTAGGCTTGGGGCTGAGGACAGGAAGCACGGCAGGCGGCGTGATGACGGCACTTCCGCCGCGCTGCCTGCTGAGCGATGTACGACAGGGGCAGGGAGCGCACAGCTCTCCCTGCCCCTCCATTCATCTTAATTGTATGCGCGACGCACGGACATGCATACAATTAAGAGAGAACCGCAGTGAAGCAAGGGGGCGGAGCCTGCTGGCGCCGACCCCCTTGCCTCACAGACCGGGCCCGCCGCTCTGCACCCGCCGCAGTGAAATGTTGTGTTCACTGCCGGCGGGCCCAGGAGCGGCATCTCCGGGGTAGCAGAGGTGAAGGCAGCTGCCGCGGGGCCCCCCCAAGCCACCGGGCCCCGTAGCAACTGCTACCCCTGTAGTTACGCCCCTGCTCCCTGGGCTGTCTACTCAAGCCTCTTTGTCCTCCAGCCCACTTTTCTTCTCTCCCAGAACAGTTCCACAATCTGTCCACAAATTCTTCCATTTCTCACTGCTCTGTCCCATCTCCCTGCACTTGCTTTCTTCCCCTTTCTTTTCCTCTCTCTTTCTCCTGTGAGCTACCAGGCAGGTGGTATGCCCGTAACCTGTTCACCTCACTGCCGGCTAGTTGGAGAATTAATCCTAGGTGTTGGAACAGGATATTTAACTTTGAACATACCAACAACTGAACACTCAGAAATGAATTAAATTGTAAGCACATGGCAGAGTCTGTCCTAATTGGAACTGCAGCCCTTACTTTCTCCTTCACACTTATTGGCTGCAGGCCTTTCCCACGCTTAAGGGACCCCTGTGCCTAATAAAAATGCTTACTCATCTTAACCTCTATCCCCTATATGCACAATATATACAACACTGTTCTTCGGGAGTGCTCCCACTCCTTAAACATTACAGGGGTTTTCCAGGTTTTGTAACTGATGTTTAAGTTCAGCTGGTCTCAGGGAAGAAGCCCACAAGGGACCATGTGTTCAGATTCTGTTAAAAGCTGGAAGAATTAGTACAGTATGTGCCAATATTTTTTTCTGTAATACTACAGACCTTACTATAATCTTTGGTATATGTCAAGCGCTATTGATGTATGTCACATAACAGAACTAGTACTGATGTTAGTTTTGGAATTCTGTACCCGTTACAGACCTGACAACCGGACATACCAGGCCAGATCTGACTAACTTCTATTATCTATTTCATGGGAACTTTGTGTTAGCAAGAAAACTTCTTCTTTTTGCATACAAATTTAACTTTTCAGGTTGACAAGCAGAATTACCTAACTTCCTTATTGCTAACTGTATATGTATGAAAATGCTGGAGGTTTCAGTCCTTGCAAAATACAGTTTTACAAAATGTTTGCCGAGCTATACCCAATGTTTCTTCATTTGCTCAACCAGTATTGTAACAGACATGCTTGCTATTTATATACTGACTCAACTGGACTTAAAGTTCAAGGACATCTCTTCGAGCCTTCATCCAGTAAAGTATTACAGAGCTTTGGAAGTGTATAATAATATCATCTACATGTTCACTGAATTTTAAATTCAAGACAAAGACATTTTTATATATTCTTAAATCCTGTGAATGTAGGCAATTTTGTAATTTACTTGGGTTTTTAAAAGTGTCTGTTTTTCTATTTCTGACCACAAGTCCAATTCAGAGTGTGAGTGTCTGGGACATTATGTATGAGGAGCTGGAATAGCAAATACATTTACAAAGCATGCACACTTTGTATTGCCTCATGTATGTTCTGTCCCTTGAAGCCAGATTGCCGGTGTGAATTGTTTTTCAGAAATGTGGTCACATCTCTTTTATCTTCTGATATCGGTGAAGAGGTGTTAGGAGCTAGATGATGAAGATGGAGAGTATTGTACAAGAAAGGAGATTTACTGAGGACATAAAAGCGACCATTGGTGATGTAGCGGGCCGTTTTGTAGCCTAACAAGAAGGTACAGTGAGCAGATACTTAGCTGGCTGAGATGCCAGTGAAAAGAACTGTGGTGACTCTGGAGCAGGAGAGCACACCATTTTCAAGTTCTGGGGCAACATCTTAGTAAATCTTAGAGGGATTTTCCCAGTCTAAGACTTTCATGGCAATTTAATTGCAAATAGCCAAAATGGCTGAGAGGTCTTAGTTCCACTTTAAGGACTATTTTAAATGTACAGCACCCAGTAAGAATGGAGGAGGTGCATGTGGTAAGGGTAATTCAACCCGTCATACAATAGTAATGTAAATCCACAGCACACACACAAGTTAGGTAGATGGTTGACATTTCGGACGGTAAAAACATCCTTATTCATGTAGATCACAGCAGAGTATCTGTAACGGTCGGAGATAGTGGATCCTCTGGACCACCGCAAGCGATGGTGTAAGCCACGCCAGGGAGCGGAGTCTAAGTAGGTCCCGGTTTTCACCAGAGCCCGCCGCAAAGCAGGATGGACTTGCTGCGGCAGGAGTCTACCAGGTCGCTACCCCTGACGTGACTTACTTGCGGAGGCAGCCGAGGTGTAGCGAGGTACAGAATCGTCAGGCAGGCTCGTGGTCGGGGACAGGCAGAAGGTCAGGACAGGCGGCTCTGGTTCGTAGTCGTGGACAGGCAGAAGGTCAGGGCAGGCGGCAAGATTCGTGGTCGAGACCAGGCAGAAGGTTTGATACACAGGAAATCAGAACAAGGCTTTCTGGAACGCTTTCTCAGTAGGCACGGTGCACTAAAGATCCGGCAGCGTTACCAGGAAGAGGCCGGCTTAAAATAGGAGCAGTGTCCGGTAATGGCCAATTACCGGTGCACTGTCCCTTTAAATTTCACACTGCCAGCGCACACGCGCCCCAGGGGGTGGGGCCGCGCGCGCGCGCCGCAGGACAGAGACGGACGGAGCAGGAGCGTGGCAGGGTAAGTGGACTTGAGCACCGGCAGGAGGGCGAGCGGACCACCGACCCGACGTGAGGGACGGGGCGCCGCTCAGCATCGGGGCACGGATGCGCCCGTGACCCGGGACGAGGGTCGCAGGGCCATCCGTGACAGTATCAAGGCGTATGTGGGAGTATGGAAGTAGATGTATGGACAAGATGAGTAACAAGAATATCTACAACCTTAAAGGGAATGTGTCATCAAAAAATGACTTTTTTTTTTAAAAACTCACATTTTTTAATGTTAAAAACACATTTTGTAGGAATTTTTGGTTATTTTTTTTTTTAATTTTTCATATAACTTACAATATTTTTTTAATAATTCTTAAGATCTGCAGTTTTCACTTTGGCCACTAAGCCTAATAATCATCTGACACTGCTCTGTTTAGAGAGCTTTTCAGCCGTGTGCTCATTATCAGTAAAAGCAGGGTCAAACTGAAAGGAGACACCATTGTGTACAGATAACAAAGAATCCCACCAGTCACAGGAGGAGATGTCACAGCTCCCCCTTTTCCCCTCCCTTCACAGTGAAAACTCTCCTATACAAGTCTAGGGGACAGAATCTGTCTTAAGAATCCTATGGGCATAAAGCGCTGTAGTATCTCTCTGACTGCTGTTAAAGCAGTGCAAGCAAAAATGTCTTCCCCACAATCATATATAGACGGCCGAATAGAAAAAATTAAAAATCGGGAAATAAAAATGGCTAAGAGGAAAAGAATATGGATCAGGGGCTTGATTTAATAAGTAAAAAAAAAAAATTGGCGACATATTCCCTTTAAATGATGGGCAGTATGGTATAGATCGCTGGTGGACTGTATGAGTAGAGAGCTTGCTATACAGAGCAGGAGGAAAGCTGCCCATACAAGCGTCGATACTCCGTTGTGATCTGTACGAATAAGGACATTTTTATCATTGAAGCATATCTAACCTGTGTGTGCTGTGGAGTTCTATTACCACTTTAGGGACTGCCAGATATCAGAATGGGGGATTTCTGCTCAGTTCTCCAGAAACAGGAAATGAGGCACCTATTTTCATTGTAGTTTTGGGTGGTTAAAGAAATTGCTGCTTCATAACTATAACTAGAGAGAACAGCACACATATATAGCCTCTTCTCCGACTGATCTCCTCCTTTCTGGAGTCTCAAGCATATCAGACATTTTTATGGTACATTTTGTGAATATATTATGATTGTGTCAGAAATAAATACACTTTTGAGGAAGGAATCCAGAGATAATTCAGAAACAGTTTTTACTGGATTGATTATTTAAGTCACTTAAAATACCAAATATAGCCCTACAGTGCCAGTCATACAGTGCCCACCATAACCATGCCAGTCATACAGACCTCACCATAACCATGCCAGCCATGCATTGCCGACCATAACATTGACAGCTATACAGTGCCTACCATAACATTGCTAGCCATACAGTGCTGGCCATACAGTGCCAGCTATACAGTGCCTACCATAACATTGCCAGCCATGCATTGCCGATCATAACAGTGACAGCTATACAGTGCCTACCATAACATTGCCAGCCATGCATTGCCGGCCATAACATTGCCAGCCATACAGTGCTGGCCATACAGTGCCAGCCATACAATTCCCACCATAACAGTACTAGTTAAACAGTGGCTACTATAACAGTGCCAGCCATACAGTGCCCACCATAACAGTGCCGTCCACTGAATGCATATGTCAAAAGATGAATATTCCTTACTGAAGTATGAAGACAAAGCTTGTTTGTGTCCTGATGGCTGGGAACTGCATAGAGGAGTACTGATGGGCTGTATATTGTGCACCTCTTTCTCATAAATGCTTATTGAATAGAATTGCTGGCTGTAAACCAACAGCATTGATCTGAAAGATTAGGTAACTGAAAATAACAGAAATAAAAAAGGTTCTCATTTATAATGGTTTTAATATTCATTCATCAACACTAAAATTGTAACACCAGGAAGGAAAAGTATTTATGGAAATTACAGGATCAATAGATGTGTCAGTGATATGCAAATGATAGAAAAACGGAAGCAAAATATTTAAAGCCTTTCGATTTTTTCAGTATCAAGTATGAGTGCCAGAATGTTATCCCACAGTGAATACACTTGGGCACCCAAATCATCAAGATTGTCTGCCGGCAGCTCCCTTTACCATAAATTAACTGCCAATGACAACTCAAATGTGCTTGATGGGAGACTAGTCTGAAGACAATATAGCTATAGTAGCAGATTTAGACCAAGTAGACTGCTCATGATTGAATGAGGAACAAACGGCTCTTGGGACACTTAGGAGAAATGGCTATAACGCTGATTCAATGACCAAATCAATGTAATGCCGAGCCGTTAGTGTACCTGTTATGAAGATTACTCATTGACCCTGCTACATACAGTAGAAGACTGGTGTCAGCAGGGAACGGAGCCGGCTCCGTTCCCTGCTGTTTAACCCCTTCTCAAAATGAAAGAGAAATGGTGCCATGCACAGTTTCTCACTCCGATCGGCACCCATGCGGCGAGATTGCGGGGTGCCAATCTGTTAACATGGCAGCTGGAAGCCCTGTGAAGTCTTCCATCGCTGCTATGTCTGCACATAATTCTGCATTGTCTAAGCAATGCAGAAAGATGTACTCCCTACTAAGGGGACTCAATGTAAAAGTAAAAAATACATACTGTATTAAAACTTCAAATCACCCCCCATTTGCCATTTTGCAAATAAAAAAATAAAATAAAAAAAGTTATACAAAATTTGTGTCACCGTATCACTAAACATCTGATCTATTAAAATATAACATCAGTTATCCCAAATTCTGAACACCGTAGAAGGAACAAAAAATTTTTTAAATCCAAAATTTGCTTTTTGGTTATTTTCGTCCCCCAAAAATTTCGGAATAAGTATCAAAAAGGTTGCATCTATCCCAAAATGGTACCAATAAAAGTGGACTTCAGTCCGCAAAAAAAATGCACTATAACACAGGTCCATAGGTGGAAGTACAATAAAACTATTTTTGGTACTAAAACATAATGAAAACCCTACATATTTGGTATTGCCTGAACCTTATCATCCTATCATCCTACAGAATACAAATTGCACATCAATTATACCACAGAGTGAACACCGCAAAAAGAAAACCCCCACAACCATGGTGCATGGTACTTTTTTTTCCACATTTCGCCTTAGAATGTTATTGCGGTTTTTCAGAATATTCTATGTTACGGTCAATAACACCATTAAAAAATACATCTTGTCCCACAAAATAAAAGCCCTCATGTCTATATAGATGAAAAAATAAAAGTTATGGATCTTGGAAGGCAAAAGGGGGAAAAAAAAATTTGAGTATATTTTGGCCAGCTATTAGGAAGGGGGTTAATGCAAAATATATATACATAAGGACTAAGCTTCATGGTGTTTTGACCATTGGACCATTGTTTTTGGAAAGGAAAGTCCCCATGCCTGAGTCTATATACACTTCAGGCCCCTAAGGAGAGAAGTAGGCTGGCACCACCAACTCTTCCCATCTACGTTATACCCCTTCAGCTGATGGGTCCTGTCTTGTGGCTGGTTTTAGCAATGCAGCAGCAACACTATATGATGTTCTGTGGTGGTCCTATGAGCATCTCTCCAACAAATGTTTCTGGTTCAATTTTTTTCCCTTTGCTCCCATTTTGAGAAGATATCTGCTTGCCGAATCTACATAAGGAGAAAACTCTTAGCTATTGTCTCCTAGCACACCCTTACTAATCCCTGCCTATCTCTTTTGCAAAACCTATGTGATGTAGTATTTGAAGGATTAAGTATGAGCATGTATTCCATATTAAATAAGCAAGTTTTGTTATCTAAAAGAAATGTTTCAGGAACTTGTGAAACGTAAATTACATTACATATATTTCCTGTTCGCTTACAAATACCATTCGTTTTTAGCTTCCTATTGTAGCTTTTCCGAGGTATGTATCTTTATGCCATGTTCATGTAAAATCTAGGTTTTCTAGTGCACCGGAATATATTATATTTGTTATTCTGGATGAAAAAAGACTAAGAGAGAAATCTGTGTTATATACAGAGCCATGTTAGTAGCACGTTTCTAGGATTGAATGTCAAGTCAGTAGATGAAAGGTGGCATAAGACATCTGGTAGATGTAGATATTTGCTGTAGGAGGACTCATCAACCACAAATATGGGGTTTGTAGATCCGGTTAACATGCATGTAAAGCATTTCCCTGTGGCACTTATTCCTACAGCATGCATTAAATACTGCATGCCAGTTTGAAGAGGTATATGGTAACTAATGTCTACTGACATACAAAATTGAATGCAAACTACAACAAATCATGGTCTATCTTAAACTGTCCTTCCATCTTTCATTCAACTCTTCTGCAGTCTGGCTTCCGAGCCCAGCACTTTACTGAAACTGCCCTATCCAAAGTCACTAATGACCTAGCAATGGTTAAAGCCTCATGCCACTACTCTGAGCTTCTCCTCTTAGACTTGTCCTCTACTTTCAACACTGTTGACCACTCCCTTTTGGTACAAATCCTCTCATCCCTCTGCATCACGGACTTATAGCTCACTGATCAGATGTTTAGCATCTCTCGCACCACCTTCTCCTCTCGCCCTTTCTCTGTTGGTGTCCCTCAAGGGTCAGTCCTGGGTCCTCTACTCTTCTCTAGCTACACTCTTAGCCTGAGCCAACTCGTAGCATCACACAGCATTCAGTACCACTTGTATGCTGACGACACCCAACTTTACAGCTCCAACCCAGATATTAAAGGGGTTATCTCGCTACAAAGAATAGCTTTCAAATTGTAGGGAACACAAAATAAAGACTTTTTCCAATATAAAATTATGGGGGGGGGGGCTTTTTTGGTTTCCCTCTGTTTTTCCCTAGAGAGATCCAAGTGAAATTAATGACCTCCCTGCTATATTCAGTTTCCCTCATTAACTGACCTGTAAACAATTCTCCCCCTGCTGTTTGTTCAATAGTAACAGTGAGTGAAGACATCCACACAGGTCTTGCATGTGTCCTGTGCTGCTCAGCAGTAAAAAGCTTGATTAATGCAAAAAAAACGAACTGAAATTAGGGTTTTTGTTTGGGGAACAGATAAGAAGTCCTGTTAGTAGTTTGAGAAGCTAATCTGATCTAATAGCAACTGAAAGCACAACAGAGCCACAAGCTGTACAAAGCACGGATTTATGCAAATTAGTCAGTCTGAACCAGGAAATGGCAGAGTATTTCATTCATGCATTCTCTGAGACTCTGAAGGGAGACAAATCCTTTAACTCTCAGATCTCCCAGATCCCTGAATGTCTATTGTCTTCCTAATACTAAATGTGGAGAAAACTGAATTCATCATCTTTCTACCGTCCCACTCTGTTTCTGCACCTGATCTATCACAGTCAATGTCCCTACACTTTCACCAGTCCTGCAAGTCCACTGCCTTAGGATAACATTTGACTCCTCCCTATCCTTCAATCCACCCTCCAAGCCCTTACCTCTGCCTGCCCCCTTCCCTGAAAAAAATACTTCTCGAAACCTTGTTCCTGAACTTTGATACTACAAAAATGCTAGTCCATGCTTTAATCTGCCATCTAGACTACTGCAACATCCTTGTCTGCGCCCCCCCATCTAGCTCTCTTGCTCCCCTCCAAAATATCCTCTGTTGCCCGTTTGATCCACCTCTCTCCTCATTACTCCTCTGCCTCTCCCTTCTGCCAATTCCTTCACTGGTTACCCATTGCCCAGCAAATTCAGTTCAAGTTACTAACCATAACCTGCAAGGTTTTCCATAACCTCTCCCCTCCACACATCTCTGCCTTAATATCTATATACCTCCCCTCACACAATCTCTGCTCCTCACAGGACCTTCTTCTCAGCTCTCCTCTTATTAGTGCCTCACACAACCGTCTCCAAGACTTCTCTCGTGCTTACCCAATACTCTGGAGCTAAGTACCCCAACACACCAGACTCTCCTCCACTTTCACTACCTTCAAAGGCAACCTGAAAACCCATCTCTTCAGGATTGCCTATAACCTACAATAATCCTGCTGACACTACACCACCACACAATAATGTCTGCTCATAACCCTCTGTATCAATCCTCCTTTCTTGTAGATTGTAAGTAGCGATGAGCGATTACGTTTACTATCGTCATAGGGTCGATGGTCGATAAAGGCAATAACAAAAAAGATTATTCGATGTCGATGATAGATACCACCGATGACCATTAAAGACAATGGAGAAGCAACAACACCTTTCATTCTTACACCCAACCATGGCTGAGAAGCTGGAATTCACATCCACAACAGTCTAAATGGATACGTGCTACATCTTAGTGCAACAACACTTAGGTTGTAAAAGCCACAAGAACAAAACTCACTAGACCATTCCACTTGTCCCTGTCTTGCACCACAGCAAGACCCCTAAAACCTGCAACCCCACAAAATACAAAGTGCTAGAAGGCGTATGAATTTGAACCATCATTGTTTACTTTGAACTGGACATTGAATATCCCAGTCCGGAACGCATGCAATGAGCCCCAAACCTGTAGACCCCAGAGGTTAAAAAGTGCGCGGTAAAAATGGAAGACTATCAAACCACCCATTTTAAGTATCACTGGACATAGACTAACCCTGTCTGGTGGCCACAGCATGAGCCCCAAACCTGCATGACCCCAGATTTAAAAAGTGCCGGAAATAAGGAGTCTTTCAACCACCATTGAAGTCGAACTGTACATTGGACTATACCTGTCCTGTACCACAGTAATGACCATTAAACCTGTCTGACCCACGATGCTTAAAAAGTGCGGAAAAAAGTAGACATTCACACCATTTATTTTAGTTTCTACACTGGCCATAAGACTATTCCCTGTCCTGTAACGCAGCATGAGCCCCAAACCAGCCTGAAACCACCCCCAGAATTAAAAAGTTCTGAAAAAGAGACTTTCAAAACCACCATTTTTAGTTTTCCCACTGACATTGACTATACCTTCACTGAAGCCACAGCATAATCTTAAACCTGTTTGATCCCAACACAAAGTGGCACTATGCATTTTGTACAGTGACGTTATTTAGTATAATTTTTGGTAACTGACATTGTTTACATAATTTAATTAGGGAAGTTTTATTTATAGGTTTTACATTATTATCATTTATGCTTTTTTTTTTCCAAGTGTGATAACATACAACAAACACCCCTCACTGCAGTTTTAAAGGTATTTTTTTACCGTGTAGATGTGTTATTGTCCGCACCCCCATAATTAAGTGGACAAATGTGTCCTAGATAATCCCCCAAAACACTTCTTAGTTGTGAGAAGACATTGCCCCTCGTCTGGCTTCTGAGAGTGATTCAGCAATCAATTCTATGGTTTCATTTTTTCCCTCCAAATCTCTGCTATCAATGATTAGGGGACAGACACCCCTGGAGATCAAATGATGCGAACCCCATGTACTCAGCCCCAAGAAAATTTTTAGCCTCAATATTGTTGCAATATTGTGTCCAGGCCCTGTAACCCATTTTACACCTACTTAAACCTCACAGAAATCCACCTTTTCAAAAACTGAGGTGCCTCTATCAAACAGCAGGCCTGCGCAAAGTGAAAAAAACAACGTATCTAAAATGTATACTGATAATAAAAGCATTTTTTTGCACTATCACCTTGGTGACTACAAAGTTGCTGAATCAAATTTAACTGCAAAGTAGAACTCTCAACAAAGCATGACTGACCAAAAGATAAAAAAAACGACCTGTCTGAAATGTATACGGATATTAAAAGGTAATTTTAGCACCTTTCAATTCACCAGTGTGAACTACAAAATAGCTGTATTCACATTTAACTGCAAAAAGATCTAGTCAACAAAATCTGTTACTAGCGGCCAAAGTGGAAAAAACACGAATCTGAAATGTGATTCGTATAATAAAAAGGTATTTTTTGACACTTATCAAAATTCCCATGTGGTGACAACAAAATTGCTGTATTCACATTTAACTGCAAGAGTAGATCTATCACAAAGCTGTACTTGCCCAAAGTGAAAAAACACGTTTCTGAAATGTGGTTCGGAAATAAAAGGTATTTTTGGGCACCTAACAATTCACCGTGGTGACTAGCAAAATTGCTTGTAAATCACATTTAACTGCACAGTAATCTATCCACAAAGCTGTACTGCGCCAAAGTGAAAAAACACGTATCAAATGTTGTTCTGGATAATAAAAGGAATTTTTGGGCACCTATACAATTCACCTGTGGTGACTACAAAATTGTTTGCTGTATTCAACATTTTAACTGCAAAGAGATCTATCAACAAAGCTGTACTGCGACAAAGTGAAAAACACGTATCTGTAAAATGTGTTCGGATAATAAAAGTTATTTAGGGCACCTATCAATACACACATGGTGACTACAAAACCGCTGAGTAGTCACATTTAACTGCAAAGAAGATCTATCAACAAAGCTGTACTGCGCCAAAGTGAAAAACACGTATCAGAAATGTGGTTCGGATAATCAAAGGTATTTATGGTGCCCTATCAATTCACCTGTGGTGACTGACAAAATTGCTGATACACTATAACTGCAAAGTAGATCTATCAAAAAAGCTGTACTCTGCCCAAAGTGGAAAAAACACGTATCTGAAAGTGTGTTCGGATAATAAAAGGTATTTTTTGGGCCCACCTTCAATTCACCATGTGGTACTACAAAAATGCTGTAATTCACATTTAACTGCAAAGTAATACTAACAACAAAGCTGTACTGCGACCAAAGTGGAAAAAAACAACTACTGAAATGTGTTTCGGATAACAAAAGGTCATTTTGGGCACCTATCAATACACCTGTTGTAACTACAAAAATTGCTGAATTGCACATAACTGCAAAGTAGTCTATCAACAAAGCTGTACCTGCGCCAACAGATGAAAAAACACGAATCTGAAATGTGAACGATAATAAAAGGTATTTTGGGCCCCTATCAATTCGACCTAGTGGTGACTACAAAATTGTCTGTAGTTTTCACATTTAAACTGCAAAGAAGAACTATCAACACCGAAGCTGTACTCTGCGCCAAAGTGAAAAAACATGTATCTAATTATGTGTTCAGTTATAATAAAGGTATATTGATGGTACCTATCAATTCATCCTGTGGTGACCTACAAAATTGCTGGATTCTAATTTAACTGCAATGTGTCTATAACAACAAAGCTGGAATGGGCAAAAAGTGAAAAAGAACACCAATCTGAAATCGTATACTGATACTAAAAGTTGGAGTTTTTTGCACCTAACAAAAGAACCTGCCTTACAAAGAACAGATGTGTATCCTAGATATAGTACAGGCTTGCCCAATATCCAGGAAATATTTACAATAGAGAAAAACTGTTATAATAAAGCTATTGCAGATGCAATTGTTACACTAAGATCTTGGTGAACAAATCCAGTATTCTTTAAAGAGTACCCCACCCCCAACCCTCCCCCCCCCCCATTACTTTAACATCGGTAGATCTACCTTTTAAAATTACTCTACCTAACTACATAAAATCTTCAAATCTCTGATCTAACTAAGTTGTAAGGAATCACACAGCCTAATAGAAGAGGTTTCTCTGTGAATAAATAGAATTATTTCGCTGAGCTGTTTGGGACACAAGTCAGAGCGCACTCCTAATAGCTTCTATGTAGACGCTGAGAGACACCCTGAACATGGAACAGAAGGGCTGATCAATGTAAGAACGAGGTCAATGTGATTTTTTTTCCAGCCAATCGCAACCATAACACATCCCATTCATTGACGTTCACCACACCATTCTCACCCCTGCTCTATTCTAGTAAGTCTGATTTGCTGGCCGCCAAAATGACATTAAGCGCCGAAAATGGCGCGATCTTAATAGATAAGCACAGATTTTAACCTAAATGTATCGCGTGATCTAAAAAAATCCGATCAACAATAAAAACTGCCGATTCAACTTTGTCGATAATAATCGCTCAACACTCATTGTAAGCCTTTGTACTTTCTCCCTCTGTACCAGTTGTTAGTCATTTATTGTTACCACTGTACTTAGTTTAGTCTTATGCATATCCCTTCAAATAGACACTGCTCTGGAATTAATGGCACTTTAAAATAAATAATACTAAAACCATGTTTTTTGAGTGAGGTTTTGTTGCGTTTTTAATTGCAACACAACTGCACTGCGTGAATATACCCTATCCCCTTAAATAGTCTTTTCTTCTAAGAGCCATGTCATATATTACTACATCATATCCAGGAAGGGAAGATCTCTCCATAAGGAGGAGCACCGAAAGAAAAACGGCTTGTAGAGTTTTTTGTTTTGCCTTTTTTTCGCCCTCTACTAAGCAACTGCATATCACAAGGCATTATGGGAAAGGGGCTGAAACCCACATATGCACTCTGTTTGGTTGTAAAAATTCCACAATTTGCTTTGACCACCGAGTCTTGAGAAAGCAAAAGGATTTTTTAGCCAATCCAGTATCTCTCATATACATACAACGCTGTTTCGGGATTTTGTCCCTCTTCAGTTGCAGAGTAGAGAAGATACTGCTGGCTGTGTGGGAGGCATTGGGTAGCTCAGGAAGGAAGATCTCTCCTTAAGGAGATCACCGAAAGAAAAACGGCATGTAGATTTTTTGTTTTGCCTAATCTCCCTCTACATAGCATCATGCATATCATCACAAGGCAATATGGGACACATTCAAATGCTACATCAAAGTTTGCACCTCAGGCAGTTATGCTTGAGATGATATCTCCTATTACATCCAGCGCCCTAATGAAAGATATCTCTTAAAAAACAAGAGCGTTAATATAGAGTTGGCCCACTTTCTACAACCTTCATACTTCTGGAAAGACTCTCCACAAGATTTTTGAACATGTTAAAGTGGTTCACTACATCATATTCAGACACATTCAAATGCTACATCAAAGCTTGCTCCTCAGGCAGTCATACTTGAGATTATTTCTCTTCATACCATTTACTTCTGTGACCTACTGAAAGACAACAAATAAGAAAACCATGGGGGTTAATATGGAGTTGGGCCACTTTGTTCAGCCTTCACACTTCTGTAAAGACTCTCAACAAGATTTTGTCAAAGGGCTTGAAGTCAGTCAGGTCACTTGACTATCTCTACACCATACAGTCAAATCATTAGTTTATTGACCTCACTTTGTAAACAGTGTCAGTGTCATGCTAGAACAAAAAAGAGCCTTCTCTAAACTTTTACCATGAAGTTAGAAGTATATAGTTGTCTAAAGTGTAGATGTATGCTGTAGCATTTACACTACCCTTCAAGGATAGGAGGAATCTAGCCAGGGGCGTAACTAGAGAAGCCTGGGCCCCATAGCGAACTTTTGGATGGGGCCCCCTACTCCTCCCCCCCCCCTTGCCTCACCTCCCTGATCACGAACATTTTGCAGGACATGCTGTTAGATAATAACAAGGGGTTGAATCCCTCTCCATACATAACACCATCATACTGCTACCAAACAAATCCACTATACCCAAAACCAATATAACCAATAACCCTACTACATAGGTAACCTGATTAAACTCATAAATGCCAGCCCATGACCACAAAGTGTCTGAATAACACCCATACACAATTACTGATCAGTACACAAAGACCAATAGTACCTGCCATACCGCCATATAGTGACCATAACTGTTATATACAAGTGTACACAGGCTCAGCGAACTGTATATAACCACCATACAGTGACCATATAGTGTAAGACAACCATAAATACAGGTGCATTGCAAATAGTTTATCTTACATTAGGGCTCACAGGGGCGTCTTGGTCTGAGGAGTCGTTCACATACCTTTTCTTCTCTGTTCGGTGGCAGACCTCCATGATGACTTGCTCATCCCACCACTGTCCCGTGTAGAATTATACAACACAAACACCTGAGACTCCGCACTATGTTTTTTCATTTTCCCAACTGAGTTCCCCCTCCCCTCATGTACAAACTCTTCCATTTTATAATGGCCCAAAATGTAAAATACCCCCAGGTAATTAATGGGGCACCCCCAGTTGGCATTGTAGGAACAAACGGGCCCCCCGGGCGGTAGCAGGTAGCTTGGCACCAAACGGCCAATAGCTAGGGGGACTAGGCAGCTTTGGGCCCCCGGGGCGGTAGCTTAGGTTACCCATGCAGATAGAAAGTGTGGCCCCCTGTATTTAGCCACCCCCTGTATGTAGAATAGGGCCCTCTGTAGATTAGAGCCGCCCGTAGATTAGTGCCCCTTGTAAGGCAGATAGTCCCCCCGTAGATTAGGGACCCCTAGTAGGCAGAATAGTCCCCCGCGTTTGAATTAGGGCCCCTTTGGAAGCAGAATATCCCCCCCCCCCGTAGATTAGGGCAACCCTTTTAGGCAAATAGTCCCCCCCGCTCGTAGATTAGGGCCCCCCTTGTATGAAGAATAGTCCCCTCCTGTAGTTAGGGCCCCCTTGGAAAGGCAGAATAGACCCCCAGTAGTTTAGGGCCCCCTTTAGGCAGTATAGTCCCCCCCCCCCCGAGATTAAGTGCCCCCCTTGTATGCAGAATAGTCCCCCCTCCCCCATAGAATAGAAACCCCCTTGTAGGCAGAATAGTCCCCCCCCCCCGAATATTAGGACCGCCCTGTAGCAAATATTTCCCCCCCCCCCGTAGATAAGGACCCCCTAATAGGCAGAATAGTTCCCCCCAGTCATGAGAGCCCTCTGTAGGCATAGGACCCCCCCTCTATGTTTAATTAGGAGGGCCCCCTATAGGCATAGTTCCCCCCCCTCTATTATTAGGGACCCCTGTAAGGCATAGTTTCCCCCCCCCCATTATTAAGGGGGCCCCCTGTAGGCATTAGTTCACCCCTAGTTATTAAGGGCCCCCAGTAGGCATCGACCCCCCCCCCACACAGTAATAGTGTCCCCCTGTAAGCATAGAGTACCCCCCCACCCACAGTTAACTATGCCCCTTGTAGACGTAGCTCCCCCCCCACATTTAGTTAGGGCCACCCCTGTCGGCGTAGTTCCCCCCGCCCCACGAGTTAATAAGGGCCAACTGGTAGGCGTAGTCCCCCCTCCGACAGTTTAATAGGTCCCCCTGTAGGCGTAGTCTCCTCTTCTCCACCCCCCCCTGTAGTAGTGCCCCCTTAGCATAGTGTTTCCCCCCCCAGTAATAGTGCCGCCCTGTGGTATAAGTTCCCCCCCCCCCACTAATATAGTGGCCCCCTTTAGGTATAGCTCCCCCCCCCCCGTAATAGGGCCCCCTGTAGGTATAGCTCCCCCCCCATAATAGGGCCCCCTGTAGGTATAGCTCCCTCCCAGTAATTGGGCCCCCTTGTAGGTAGAGACCCCCCCCCCCCCCCAGTAATAGGGCCCCCAGAGTTATAGCTCCCCCCTCCAGTAAAAGGCCCCCTTGTAGGTATAGCCTCCCGACCCCCATAATTGGGCCCCCAGTATTATAGCTTCGCCCCCCCCCAGTAATAAGGGCCCCCCTTTAGGTAGAACCCCCCCGCCCCAGTAAATAGGGTCCCTCTGTGTAGAGAGAGACCACCCCCCCAGTATTAGGTCCCCCTTGTAGGTATAGCACCCCCCCCCAGTAATAGGGCCCCCCTTGTAGTGTAGCTCCCCCCCCAGTAATAGGCCCCCTTGTAAGATAGAGACCCCCCCTGTAATATGGCCCCCCAGTAGGAATAGCTCCCACCCTCAGTAATAGGGCCCCCATGTGGTATAAGCTCCCCCCCTCAGTAATAGGGCCCCTTGTAGGGTATAGCGCCCCCCTCAGTAATAGGGCCCCCTTGTAGGTGTAGCTCCCCCCCAGTAATAGGGCCCCCTTGTATTGTAGCTGTAGCTCCCCGCCCCAGTAATGAGGGCCCCTTGTAGGTATAGCTCCCCCCCCAGTAATGAGGAGGGCCCCCTTGTAGGTATAGCTCCCACCCCCCAGTAATAGGCCCCCCTTGTAGGTATAGCCCCCCCCAGTAATTGGGCCCCCTTGTAGTATAGCAGCCCACCCCCAGTAATAGGGCCCCCTGTATGTATAGTCCCCCCGACCAGTAATAGGCCCTCCCTTGTAGGTAGAGACCCCCCCCAGTAATAGGGCCCCCTTTGTAGGTAGAGACCCCGCCCCCAGTAATAGGGCCCCCTTGTACGTATAGCTTCCCCCCCCCCATAATCGGGCCCCTATGTAGGTATAAGCTTCCCCCCCCAGTAATAGGGCCCCCTTGTCGATAAGACCCCCCCAGTAATAGGCCCCCGTGTAGGTATAGGCTCCCCCCTCATTAATAGGGCCCCCTTGTAGGTATAGCTCCCCCTCAGAAATAGGCCCCCTGTAGGTATCGCTCCCCCCATAATATGGGGCCCCCTTGTAGCTATAGTCCCCCCCCCCCCAGTAATAGGCCCCCTTGTAAGGTGTAGCTCCCCCCCCCAGTAAATAGGCCCTCCCTTGTAGTGTGTAGCTCCCCCCCAGTACTAGGGCCCCCTTCTAGGTATAGACCCCCCTTCACTTAATAGTGCCCCCATGTATTATGAGCTCCCACCCCACAGTAATAGGCGCCCCCCTTGTAGTATAGCTCCCCCCCCCAGTAATCAGGGCCCCATTGTAGGTATATAGCTGCCCACCCCCCAGTAAATAGGGCCCCCCTTGAGGTATAGCTAGCTTACCCCACCCCCCAGTAATTAGGCCCCCTGTAGGTAATAGTTTCCCCCCCCAGAAAAAAAGGGCCCCCTTGAAAGGTAGAAGACCTCCCCCAGTATTATGCCCCCTTGTAGTAAGAGACCCCCCCCCAGAAATAGGGCCCCCGTGGTAGGTATATCTCCCCCCCCAGTAATAGGCCCCCTTGTAGGTATAGCTTCCCCCCCCAGTAATATAGGTGCCCCCCTTGTAGATCGAGACCCCCCAGTAATAGGGCACCCTTGTAGGTAATAGCTTCCCCCCGTCCAGTAATAAGGCCCACTTGTAGGGTATAGCTCCCCCCTCAGTAATAGGGCCCCCTTGTAGGTATAGCACCCCCTCAGTAATAGGGCCCCCTTGTAGGAATAGCTCTCCCCCCCACCCAGTAAAAGGGGCCCCCTTGTATGTTAGCTCCCCCCCAGTAATAGTGCCCCCTTGTAGGTAGAGACCCCACCTCAGTAATAGGGCCCCCTTGTAGGTATAGCTCCCCCCTCAGTAATAGGGCCCCCTTGTAGTATAGCTCCCCCCCCTCAAGTAATGGGCCCCCTTGTAGGTAATAGCTCTCTCCCCCCACCATTAATAGGGCCCCCTTTTAGTATAAGCTCTCCCCCCCCCCAGTAATAGGGCCCCTTGTAGGTGTAGGCTCCCCCCCCCAGTAATAGGGCCCCCTTGTAGGTATAGCTCCCCCCCCCCAGTAATAGGCCCCCTTGTAGGTATAAAGCTCCCCCCCCATAAATCAGGGCCCCCTTGTAAGAATAGCTCCCCCCCGCCCATAATAGGCCCCCCTTGTAGATAAATCCCACCCCAGTAATAGGGCCCCCTTGTAGGTATTGACCTCCCACCCCAGTATTAGGGCCCCCTTGTAGGTATAACCCCCCCCCCAGTAAAGGGCCCCCTTGTAGGGTATACTCCCCCCCACCAGTAATAGACCCCCTGTAGGTATAGAACCCCCCCCCCAGTAATGGGGCCCCTTGTAGGTATAGCTCCCCCCACAGTAATAGGGCCCCCACTTGTAGGTAGAGACCCCTCCCCCCCAGTAAAATGGGCACCCCTTGTAGGTAGAGACCACCCCCCCAGTAAATCGGCCCCCTTGTAGTAAGACCCCCCCCCCAGTAATAGGGCCCCTAGTAGGACGAGACCCCCCAGTAAAATAGGGCCGCCCGTTGGTAGGTAGAGACCCCCCCCAGTAAATAGGGCCCCCTTGTAGGTAGAGGACCACCCCCTAGTAATAGGCCCCCATTGTAGGTATAGACCCCCCACTAATAGGCCCCCTTTTTCAGGTAAAGACCCCCCCCCATTAATCGGCCCCCTTGAGGTGGAGACCCCCCCCCAGTAATAGGGCAAACCCCTTGTAGGTAGAGACCCCCCAGTATTAAGGGCCCCCTTGTAGTAAGACCCCCCCCAGTAAAGGGCCCCCTTGTAGGAAGAGACCCCCCCAGTAATAGGGCCCCCTTGTAGGTAGAGATCCCCCCCAGTAATAGGGCCCCCCCTATGTAAGGGTCGAGACCCCCCCGTAATAGGCCCCCTTCGTAGGTAGAGACCCCCACCCCACTCCGTAGCTTATTACTTACCTGGCCGCGCTCCCCGGCGTCTCCATCTCCTCCCAGCCCCAAGCGATGCTGCTTTAGGCTTGGGGCTGAGAACAGGAAGTTTCGCAGGCGGCCGCAGAGACGTCACTTCCCCTGCGCCCGCCTGCCAGCTTAGGTAACACGCAGGGGCCGGGAGCGTCACCAGCTCTCCTAGCACCTCCGTACATCTTAAATGTAAAGCACGTTCGCACGTACGTGCATACAATTAAGAATCCGACCTCTGTTCACATATCGGCCCCGCAGCACTGCACCCCGCCAACAGTGAACTTTTGTGGTTCACTGCCGGCGGCATCAGGAGCGGCATCAACAGGGTATGCAGATGTGATGCAGCTGCCTCGGGGCCCCCCCAAGCCGCTGGGCCCCGTAGCAACTGCTACCCCTGCTACCCCTGTAGTTACGCCACTGAATCTAGCCCAAACTTTGAAAAAGCTGTATACCAGCGTTTCTCCTCCAACAAGTATTACAACAGGTACCATACATGCAGGTTCGTAGTGTCCTCCTGCCATTCACCGTACCTATAATCGTCTATCAGACTGCCAGCTAACAAGTTTCTACAGATAGAAACAAAGCTCCTGACTTAAAGGGGTTTTGCCACGAAGTAAAATTGACGTGGGAAGTTTTAATATTAAATAATAAACAATTTCACCATTCATCCATATTAAAAATTCTGCACCATTTTTTGTTTTAGCTGCTCCTTTAGAGATCCATTGTTTACAGCTCATCTCCAGGGGATACGACCAGGACAGGTGAGCTCTCATCCTGGTTGAAACATGCTCAGACATCACCTCTCTTCTCAGGTACTCCTGAGTGTTCAAACCCTGGTGCTTCATTCTACTCCTGTCCTTTGGACTAGTTTATAAAGGCGTCCCCGGGTTACAAACGGTTAGGGACTGTAGGTTCGTTCTTAATTTTGAATTTGTATTTTAATTCGGAACCAAAATATTAGTACATGTACGGTTTTTATTATGTATGGGGGTTTTATGGTGTTAATTATAGGCAGGTATATGTCCCCCATAGCAGGTATAGGCAGGTATATGTCCCCCTTAGCAGGTATAGGCAGGTGTATGTCCCCTCATAGGCAGGTATATGTCCCCCATAGCAGGTATAGACAGGTATATGTCCCCTCATAGGCAGGTATAGGTCCTCCATAGCAGGTATAGGCAGGTATATGTCCTCCATAGCAGGTATAGGAAGGTATATGTCATCTCATAGGCAGGTATAGGTCCCCCATAGCAGGTATAGGCAGGTATATGTCTCCTCATAGTCAGGTATATGTCCCCCATAGCAGGTATAGGCAAGTACATGTTCCCCATAGCAGGTATAGGCAGGTATAGGTCCCCCATATCAGGTATAGGCAAGTATATGTCTCCTCATAGGCAGGTATATGTCCCCCATAGCAGGTATAGGCAGGTATATGTTCCCTCATAGGCAAGTATAGGCAGGTATATGTCCCCTCATTGGCAGATAAAGGCAGGTATATGTCCCCTCATAGGCAGGTATATGTCCCCCATAGCAGGTATAGGCAGGTATATGTCCCCTCATAGGCAGGTATAGGTCCCCCATAGCAGGTATAGACAGGTATATGTAACCTCATAGGCAGGTATAGGTCCCCCATAGCAGGTATAGGAAGGTATAGGTCCCCCATATCAGGTATAGGCAGGTATAGGTCCTCTCATAGGCAGGTATAGGTCCCCCATAGCAGCTATAGGCAGGTCTATGTCCCCTCATAGGCAGGTATAGGTCCCCCATAGCAGGTATATGTCCCTCATAGCATGTAATAGGCAGGTATATGTCCCTCATAGGCAGGTATATGCCCCCCAAGAAAGGTAATAGGCAGGTATAGGTCTCCTCATAGGCAGGTAAAAGATAGGGTTTAAATAAAAAAAACAAATACAAATACTCACCTCGCTCTCCGCTGCCCCGAGCTTACCTCCAACTCCTGGTCTTCTGGCACAGGCCGGTGATGTCATCAGGCCGCAACAGCACGTGATGACATCGCACGCTGCCTGTGCCGGAGACTCCAGAAGGTCGCAAGTCTGCTTGCGGCCTTCCGGAGTTCTATTGCGGAAAAGGGAGCGCTCGCGCTCTGCTCCGCAATAGAGTGTTCCGCTGTATGCGCTCCGGGAGGAGTTGCATACAGCCGAAGCGATCCCCGCCGGGTCCCGGGCCATGGCAGTGCCCGGGGGGCCGACGCGGACTGGAGAGTCAGCTGTATGCACTCACAGGAGTCGCATACAGCTGCGAAGATCGCTGACAGCGCCCGAAGCGCCCTACTTATTAGGAGGCCTATGTACCCTACTGGGGGGACCCTATATACCAACCTATTTACTGGGGAACCCTATATACCAACCTGTTTACTGGGAGAGCCTATGTACCTACCTATTGGGAGGACCCAATATACCTACCTACCGAGAGGGTCTATATAGGTACCTAAAGGTGGACTAAATACCTCCCTACCTATTGTGGGGACCTTTATACTTACAGTATCTCACAAACCTGAATACACAGTTTTGTATTATACCTTTTCATATGAAAATAATGAAGATATGACACTTAGATACAATGTAAAGTAGTCTGTGTACAGCTTGTATAACAGGGTATTCCCCTTAAAACAACTCAACACACAACCATCAATGTCTAAACCACTGTCAACAAAAGTGAGTATACCCCTAAGTGAAAATGGACAAATTGTGCCCAATTTACCATTTTTCCTCCACAGTGTCATGTGGTTATTTAGTGTTACAAGATCTCAGGAGTGAATGGGGAGCAGGTGTGTTATTTTTTGTTTCCATCTCACACTGGTCACTAGACGTTCAGCATGGAACCTCATGGCAAAGAACGATATGAGGATCTGAAAAAAAAATATGTTACTCTACATAAAGATCTCACAAACGTGAGTACAAAAATGAGATGGGTGTACTCACGTTTGTGAGATATTGTATCTAGCAGAATCCAGTGGAATATACATGTTACATATTCCGATGGATTTTTAATGTGACGGTTTCATTGCTGTCTATGCAGCACAGTGTACCGTCAGGCTTTCAGCTGTTTCAAAATACTAAAACCTCAGAAAATCCGACGATATTCCTGTGCTATGTAGACATAGCCTTAGGTTAGGCAGAGCGCTGTGCTAGAATTTTGTTTGTGCTCCTACCTCCTAGGGTTAAAATGATCTGGAAATTACTGTTATGTTGCTACGAGAAACAAGTCCAGTTTTACATTTAGACAGTGATAAATAGTGATTAACAAACCAGAATTATAATTTTCTAGAATTATCTAGAAAGGGTAGTAAGGTTATCTCTACTGTCAGTAGAATATTGATAGCACAAACTATACTGGTTCTAAATAAACTGTAAAAAAAAAAATATCTAGATTTATGGGTACAATTTGAACATATGCCTATCTATTGTTTACTCTTCCACCACTGTTACAGTAGAAATGTCTATTGTAATCTTGGGCCAAACAAATATTTTAGCCCATTGTTCTGTTACACTGATTAGTGAGTCAGTACTAAGGACCAGTCTCAGTGCTTAAAGGGGTTTTCTTGCTAAAAAGATCATATCTCCAATGATGGGGACAGTAAAAATAAGCACTTTTGCAATTGGTTTGCATTATCTAAATCCTTTAATATAGCAGATATAAGCTAATCTACACCTAAAACTGCAGCCTGGGGGGTCAGGCCATGCCCCCTTTTCTGTGATTGGCTGACTGATATTTCATTCAGCCTGTTGGGACACACCCCCTGGATGGGACATGCCCCCTGTGCTGTGATTGGCTGCCTGTACTCTGTGCTTACTCCCCTCTGAGCTGTGGAAAATGAAAGTGAAACTAGGTGACTCAGCTTGTTGTGATGGTTGTGTCTGCATAATAAAGCCTGTCTGAACTTCTCTATGCTCATCTCTCAGCCCTATGTGAAGAATCTGGGCAATAACTGAGTCTCTAGCTGATAGATTCACTCTCCACTCATATGACACAGCCTTATACAGTCTGTTCCCATCACCCATGTAACACAGCCTTACATCCTGTGCTCCTCCCCTCTACCTCCTGCCTGATAACAGAGGGAGAGCAGAGTGCATTTCTCACATTTGTTTCATCAGGTCAGGCTGTATGTATATATGCATAGAGCAATGCAGGTGTTCTGGTTACAAGGAGCTTGTGGAGGGAGGTGACATCTCTCCAGGCATGAGAACTGACCACTGCAGGAGGCCTGCAGAGCTGTGACATCCTCTCCCTTCCACTCCTCACACAGAATGATGATGTCACCAGTCTTCAGTGAGGGAAGACACGCCTACTGGGAAGAGAGACGTGTACTGGGATGATAGACATGCCTACTGGGTGAGACACGCCTACTGGGAGGAGAGATGTGCCCTTGGATTTGAAGCTGTAAGACAGTGAAACAGCTCAAGTATGCGAAAGCGTGTGATGAGAAAACCCCTTTATCTGCTGCTATGGGGCCTAAAGATTGAGGAGGCCCACTCAGTGTTAGATTGCACGAACGTTGTCATTGCAAACAAAGAGGTGTACACAAGTTTCCCTAAATTACCGACAACCTTTCTCTACTCATGAAGCCTTGGCTAAAATGGTAAGATCTCTCCCTGCTGTTTCTTATCAATAAAACAGGAGTTTGTATATCTTTCTTACTGACAAACTTGAACCCTTTAGAACTATATAGCCTTCTGCACTGCTGTTTAGATCCCCAATGTCCCTCTAACTTGTTCAGCTAGGAATAGCAGAGCCGATATGCCAATAATTGCTGTAGAACCACCCACAGCCTGAAGAGTAAGTGAAGCCTGAATGTGGCTCCACTGCCAACATTTAATAAATTAAATTATGGAATTAGCTTATTTGTAAGAACGTGGGTACAAATACTTATCTTTTAAAAACTGTTACCAATATTGCTTGTGTAAGTGATACTGATAACAGAACCAGGACAGACATTTATCAAATGTTCTGCCAATATACAGATACATCAAAAACCATGATCCAGTACTGATGATAATGTCAACATTTAGCCTTATGCCCAGTTCACCTGCTAACACTGATATTGTGTTGCCGGCATTAAGTCACAATATAGTTCAGTCTACTTATAACTTTTCGCTGTCTCCTTATAGCTTTATAGTCAATGGGAGTCAAGTGGTTAGACAATGCCGATGAAATAAATTTTCACTTCCTTTCAATTCGAAATATATTGGAAAACTGCAGCTATGTTATCCTAGCTTGGTTTTTCAGTATGCTACTTACACACTATTTCATTAACAGATATGATATGGTCAGCAAAAGTGGAAAATAATTTGGAATCTGTAGCATTGATTTTGGTTGGTGTCTTTAAAGGTAAACAGTCACATGGCAAAAAAAGCCATAGAGCACAGAAGGAAAACAATTCTGATTATATATATAAGAAATGCTCTGACATTAATAAAAAGAGGAAATAAGAAACAAAAAGAAGCAAGTGTCTGCCAAACTCAGACTCTTCTGCTTTCAGAATTACCATCAATGGAGGATATTAGATTAGTGGTTTGACAATGATGATCAGGATTCCAAAGAAACCATAACAAATATCAACACATAGAGCTGCCCTAATCATACTGCAATGCTGGGACTCCATCCCATCAGTACTTTCAGGGTCAGACAAAGACAACTGAGGGCATCTCTACAAAGTGTATGGGCCTCTTCCTCCCTGCTGTGATGTCCACTCCTTCCCCAACATGTAGTAGCAGATTGAGGTAGAAATGGCATGGACTAGAGTTGGTCCAGAAGTCCTAGACCCTTTAAAATCTACAAGTTTACATCCAATGCGCCAGAGTCTCTTTCCCCTATGCTATGATCGTGATGCCTTCCTCTCTCAATGTGCAGTAGTTTTATCAGTTAACAATTACCTATTTTGCCATTGGCAAACTTAAACTCTATTTTTCTCTGTATATTTCAAATTAATACTTAACTTTTAATCTTACATCTTACAAAACAACAAAATAACAAAAACATGTACACTTTCCCTCCTTATTTTTCTGTATACTCTATTGTTTAGTTAGCCATTGAAAATCATCTGTTACAAAAAGAAAGAGTCCCTCTGCAGAGGTCCTCTAACCCTGATGACGCCATTGTTTTGGCGAAACATGTCGTGGAGGTCAGGCTATGAATTTTAAATCAGCAGGACTCTTTCTTTTCATAACGGATGATTTTCAATGGCCCAATATACTAGGGTTTTCTCTTTTGCCTGAGCTAGAAACCAATTTTGAGATAGGTAAATCACACTATATAGGGCCTCTTCCATTCATTCATATTTTGTCCTATACCTCAGGAAGATCTGTGTGTAGACATTTAGGAGGTAGCACGTTGGTAAGAATAGGCCTCTAGATAAATGGACTACTAGCCTGGGTTAATAGGTGGGCTAACTAAACAATAGAGTATACAGAAAAATAAGGAGGGAAAGTGTGCATGTTTTAACATGTTTTTGTTATTTTGAAGTCTTGAAAGATGTAATATTAAAAGTTAAGTATTAATTTGAGATATACAGAGAAAAATAGAGTTTAAAGAGGTTGTCACTACATTGATTCATCTTACCTCAATCTTGTTTTCTTGGTTTCATTTTGAATTCAGGGGCGTGTTTACTGGTTTCTACTAGGCTGCAGTAGAAGCCAGGTCTGTAGCTATAGCAACCAGGGCTGACAACCTATCATGAAAGATCGAACAGGTCTGTAGCTATAGCGACCTGAGGAGCTAATGCAGCCCATACAAGAGGGGATATCACAGAATAGGTAGGATACTGGTAATGGACATATATTGCAAAGTAACTTTTTTTCAAGATCTGTAACATAAAAAGCAATAATGGTAGTGAGACAACCCCTTCAAGTTTGCCAATGGCAAAATAGGTAACTGTTCATAGTTAGCACACTCTTTTTTCTCGTAGTTCCTTTTCCCAATATAAAGGAGTATACAAATTGATGTAGTTTTATCAGGGCACAAATGGCATGGTCTAGGGCTGTTAGGCTGCATTCACACGGCAATGGACAAATACCGGTCGGTTTATCCGACCGGTATTTGTCCGGTTTGTGTGCTGTGCACACAGCCGCGGAGGGAACGGCTTTTCTCTGCGATGAGCGGAGAAAAGCCCTCCCCCTTCACATTCATATATTCCGTCTGAAAACCGGACAGAAGAATGTGCATGTAGAATGTTTCTCGGGCGGCCCGCGGGCGGAAAAACTGCCGGGAGGAAAACCCGTGCAGTGGGGACTACTGCACAGGTTTTCCATAGGAGCCCGTTGTGCTCATTTTCGGCCGCTTTTTCAGGTTTGTGGTTTTGCAGAAAAACCGGCCGAAAACCCATACCGTGGTGACATGCCCTTACTGATGTGCTTGATGTCCCTGAGTCAGCAAACAAGTGGTAGAAGCTCCGGAGACCAGCACGTGCTAAGTAGCACATCAGGAAGGAACGACTTGAGCGAGATTTGCTACTGCGCATGCGCTGGTATGTGAAGTTCCTGGTACGTGTTTGCTGGCTTGGTGACATCAAGTGCAGGGCCAAACCAGGCGTTCCCCATTCCAGTCTCAGAGGAACCCCTGTAAGCGGTTATAATTGGTCTTGTCTGTGTGTGTCCTCCAGGCTGTAGTTACATGAGCTGGTAGTATGTAGAATAACCTGTTGCACTTGTAAAAGCTGCTTTCCCACACATAGTAAGAAAGTCTGTGGTAAAATATGTACAACTTTGTCGCTTAATTTGCCCACCACCAGCCCATAAACATAGTACACTCTTTTGCTAGGTTCACATCTGCGTCTGAGGTGTCATTGAGAAACCTTTGTTGCAGAGGTGTAAACGGACACAAAAGGATTTGTTTCACAATGGACATCAACGGTGCCCGAGGGACCTTATTGATTACAATATGTCCACTAGCTTTCAGGCGTGGTGTTTGTTGTTTATATGTGGAAACTGATTACAAGTGTTTAGCGATTGCGTTGGCTATACGAGAATCGAGCAATAGTCGATGAGTCGGCACCTCGCTATCGATAAGGTTTTTCGATAGTGAGCGTCGATTATGAGCGATGACCATTAAAGTCAATGGAGAGCAACAACACCTTCATTCTTATCACCCATACAAGGCAGGAGAAGCTGAAATTAACATCCAACAACAGTCAAATGGATTCGTCTACATCTTAGGCAACACACTATAGTTAAAAAGTCACAGAAAAAAAACACACAAAACATTCACTATCCCTTCTTGTACCACATCCTGACCCTTAAACCAGCATCACTCCACAATTAAAAAGTAGCCAGAAGGCAGTATAATTTGAACCATCAAGTTGACTTTATAACTGACATTGAATATCCCTGTCCTGAAACGCAGCATGAGCCCAAACCGCATGACCCCGCAGATTAAAAAAGTGCCTCCCCCAAAAAAAAAAAAGGGTCGTTTCAACCACCATTTAGTCTTCACTTGAACATTGACTAAACCGTCCTGTACCGCAGAATGACCATTAAACCTGTCTACCCACAGTTTAAAAAGTGCCACCAATAAAAATGAGTCTTTCAACCACCATTTAGTTGAACTGGACATATACTGTCCCTGTCCCTGGGCACACAGTATGACCATTAAACCTGTCTGACCCTCCCAGATTACAAGTGCCGGAAAAAGGATCTTTCAAACCACCACTTTAGTTGAACTGGACATTGACCTAGAACTGTCCTGACCGCAGCATGAACCCAAAACCACATACCCACATGACGATGATGATGATGACATTTGTGGCGTGACTGGGAGGACGAGGAGGTAAGACTGCAGATGCAGGTTGCATTAACCACTGAAGGACAGATTGGAACGCTGTTCATTACTGAGATTCACATGGCCCTGACCCAGCGATGACATGCCTGACGGGCCCTGCAACCGACGAACCCGCTGGCATGCGTTTGGTCAGCCAGCACTGACAGAGCACCTTCTCTCGTACTCTACCTCCACGTCCTACCCCCCTCTTAGCTTCGCTTACCACCTGCAATTTCGCTCAATGTTCAAAAATAAAATTTGAGAAGGAATCGAATAGGTTTTGGAAGTCCTTATTAAAAGATGGCAAATCACCAGCTAATTTCAATATCCCCTCTAATCAAAAAACTAAATTGCTGGATTCAAAATTTAACTGCAAAGGTGTCTATCACAAAGTCTGGACTGGTCAAAAGTCCCAAAAACACGTATCTTTTATTTTTGGTATAATAAACGGTATTTTTTGCACCTTTCAATTCGACCTGTGGTGAATATAAATTGCTGTTTTAATATTACGGTGATGCTGCGTCCAATGAACAATGCTGTGTGCGCAACAATCAAAAAAACACGTAACTGTTATTTTATTCGTATGCTACAACGGTATTTTGCAACAAACAACCTGTGCTGTACTACAAGATTGTGCTGGAGTTGTAATTTTAACTGCAAGGTGAATATATCAACAGTCACAGTTTGGAATGGTATAAAATAAAATGAACACCTATCTGAAATGATACTGATAATAAAAGTGGAGTTTTGCACCTGACAATGAGACATGCGAGTTACGTAAGAAATGATGTGAAGTCCATATAAGTCAGCTGGCCCAATAATCCAGGAAATATTCAATAGCAAACGTGTTAATAATATAGATATTCCACTACAATGTCTACACAAAGACTTGTGAACTTTATCCAGTGTTCTTTTATATAGAATAGAGCATGTCCTGTTATCGCGACCGCGTCCACTCCCCCCCCCTGCTCCCCCCGCCGTGAATTACAGCGGTAGATGCACCCTTTAAAATTCTCTACCTAACTGACATAGAATCTTCAAAATCTCTAATCTAACTAATTGGAAGGATCACAGCTAATAGTAGAGGTTTCTCAGTGCAGAAATAACTAATTTCGCTGATCTGTTGGGCACAGGCAGAGGCCAGGATCCTATCCCTATGAAACGCTGAGAGACACGGAGGCTGAAACAGGAAACTCGCTGTTCTACTGTAAAACGTGGTCATGTGATTTTTTCCAGCCAATCGCAACCATACACATCCAGTCATGAACTTTGCACACAACATCTCACCCAGCTCTATTCTTTAATCTGATTTGCTGCCGCCAAATTTACAGAATCGCCGAAAAAGCGCGATCTTTAATAGATGATGCTCAGATTTTTTAACCTTAATTCATCGCATGAATCTGGAAATTTCGATCACCATAAAAACCTTGCCGATTTCAACTTTGTGGATAAAAATCGCTCAACACTACTGTTTACCTTTGAATTTTGTGTGGGGGATGGAAAATTACATTTGTTTAATGTACAATAAAAGTGACTTATAGATGCAAATAATACAATATTACAACGAGCAGTGTGTCGGGACCGCTCAGCGAGCGGGAAGTGGATCCACCGTTCACCGCTAGGAGTTGGCGTAACCTACGCCGGGGAGCTGAGTCTAAGGCCATGTTAACACGGCTTATTTCGCAACGGATTTGCAGCCGTATTTACGGCCGCAAATCCGTTGTGAAATCAGTTACAAACAAGTAACAGGCCGTTTTTACATTGATTTTAATGGAAATACGTGTCCGTCCGTTCAGACGACACTTATTTTCCGTTTCGGATTGCTGCCGTCGGATTTGCAGCCGCAAAACGGCCGAAAAAGCAATTGCATTGTAATTATTTCCTGACGGTATTCACCCACCTATAATGAATGGGGAAATGTGAGATCCATCGGGAAACCAGTTCCAAATACGTGCCACACATAGTGCACTAATTTGAAACTATATATTCACCTGATTTCAGAACGTATTTACGATCGGCAATCCGATGTAAATACGTTCTGAAATAAGCCGTGTGAATATAGCCTAAGGGTCCCCTTGTCTTCACCGGAGCCTGCCGCAAGGCAGGACGGGCTTTGCTGCAGGGAATCCCCAGGACGCTACCACCGCCCAACACAGGGACCAGCGGTGACAGCCGAATCAGGTAGCCGACAGAGGGCTGACCGAGTGTGGAACTGGAGTAGGCCAGACACCAAGCGTAGAAACCTGGGCAGCAGGACTGACAAAGCAGGAGCCGGAGACATAATGAAGCTACGGAACCATCAGAGAGAATGCAACAACTGGGCGCCAACGACAGGAAGGGGTATCCCTATAAAGTCCGTGCTCCAAGGCCATAGGTGGAAAGAGAACGCCAATTAAGTACTGGCCCTTTAAATCTAAGAAAGCTGCTCGCGCGCGCCCCTAGTGGCCGTCTGGGATAGTGCAGGCAGAAGCAGAGACTGTTGCACGCCGCTACAGGAGGAAGCAGGACTTGGCTGGGTAAGTAGCAGCGCAGCGCATGCCAGGGCTGGCCGTGCCTGGGGTTGGGTGCCTGGTCCGCAGCACAGGAGTCGCCGGGGGCCGGGAGGCGCGAGTGGCCGTGGTCCGGTCGTCGGACCGCAGTGTGCAGCGTTACACAGTGCTTGCTATAACTTACAGCTACCTACTTAAACATTGAAAACTAGCTCCCAGTAGTTCTCCAATTCTGCACTGTTGCCTCACCTGTCTTCTAGTTAGTTATTACTATTGTCAAAGTTGATTCTGTATGCTATGAAAGAGAAATTATGAGGGCTCTCCTAACCACATATGTCAAACTCTCTGCCTGTGGGTTGAATCTGACCCACCATATTATTTTATGTGGCCCATGAAACACAGCAAGAATGATGACACAGGATCCTAGCTGACTTTACCTTCCCCTGACGACGCAACCAGTATTTATCAGAGGTGGTAGTCCCAGCACAGGGAATGGTCGCCATCTTGGATTCGGAGCTCCAGCCCCCCCACCTCCACACCACTCTGTTTAGCAATACACAGGCAGTGGGCACAGCTCTGACAGCTCTACCCGTGGACTTTAGCCACCTTCCAAGATAGGAAGCTTGGTGCTATAAAAGTGAAAGGGGCTGGCTCTTGTATAACCTTAAAGAACATCTTGGCCTTTTACTAACCACAAAGTGAACCACAGCCCTTTAAGGGCAACCATAATTGTGATGTGGCCCGCAGTGAAAATAAGATGGATACCCCTGCTCCAAAGCCACCAACTGCAGTGTTACTGTTTGCATATATACAGAAACAGGTTCTCTTTGTAATGTCACTGAATATTCTGTAGCAGAGCAGATCCTCCACCTAGTCAATGAAATGGGAATACTCTGTTAACAAGCTGCCACATTCCCTTCAATAATCACCAAAAGACTGGCCAATTGTGCATGTTTATTTCAATGAGGAAAAGGAAATATGCTATCATGAAATGGGGATTATGTCCCTTGGGAATGAAGGACCAGGCATGCTGAGATTCAGCTTTCTCAATTTTCCTTTCCCCTGACATACAATTATGAGAGAGCTGGGATTATGCCACACGTTAGATTGTTGGCTGATTCTGTTGAAATCGGGCACTTTAACCCCTTAACGACCGCCCACCGACTTTTGAAAGTCGGCGGTGCGGGTCTTTCGACTACAGCGACGTCTTTTGGCGTCTCGCTTGCCGACATCGGTTTGCGGCTCTGGGCCCGTCAGCAGCGCTAGAATTCGGGGCTGGGTGTATACACAGCCCTGATCCCAGAGCATCCCCCTCGAGCATCGGGGAGCGGAGGGAACCTCCGCAACCCGTGGCTTTTAACCTTTGATTGCGGCGGAGATCGTCACCTGGCAGGCGCAATCAAAAGATTTCCCTGCTCTGTCGGGTGATCGGAACACCCGTTGACCCAACAGAGCCCAGAGAACGGCTGCACAGTCAGCCCTGGGGAGCTGTCCTGATCACCGCCTGTGTAAAAAAGTGTAAAAAAAATGAATAAAAAAATAAATAATAAAATAAAAATAAATATTTAATAAAAATAATTGTGCATAGATTACACACACAAAAAAAAACAAACCACACATATCAGGTATCCACACAATCGTAATAACCTGCAGAATTAATCTAACAAGTTATTAAATGGGTTGTCTCGCTACAATGATTGGGTTTTAATTAAAAGATCATTTAAAAAACAAGCAGCTTGCAATAGATGTTCATTACAAATGTCCTACTGATTTTGAGTTATCCCGTTAGTAGTAGGTGCATCAGCTCCTGAAACCCCTATTAGCAGACCTGTTTGATCTTTATTCTCACTGGCTGTCAGTGCTGATGACTCAACTGTTTCTTGAATACAGGTCCTGAGCACAGAGCCCCGTCTCCGCACAGTATGCTTCTGTAGAGAAGGGAGGGGGAGGGCTTCTGTGTCTGTGTAGCTGGATTAACCCTGTGTGTGCCTGCTTTCTCCTGCTCTCTACACAGATTGAGGAGAGCAGAGTTGATGCTGATCTGTGGTCAGTACGATGTGACAGCCAGAGAAGTGTGTTACATAATCACCATGTGTCTGTGGAGCTTGGACGAACTAATAGAACAGATCAGGGGGCATGTGTAACGGTTCATATCCCTTCCTGCTCTGCTCTAGTTAGTGACAACATCGTGATTATAGTAACTCACCTACACTCCCTGTGTCTCTTCTGACAGTGGTTTGTTTGTTGTTGCTGGAGATGTGGAGAGTTTATGCTAAACGGGGTATAGGAACACTTACATCCCCTGCTCTGTATTAGCTTAAAAGCTTCACAGACCCCTCCCCACCAAGATCACCCCTCCCGTCTCCTGGAGCTAACAGTGCAGCTGATCAGCGCCTGCACAAAAAATAGGCGGCAACACAGGGTTAACTCTGGACAAACCCCCCGCCCTCCCCTCTGTAAGAAAATTATGGGAGAGCTTTCTGTGTGCTGAGGGGGAGGGGGGGGGAGGGGGGGAGAAGAGGGAGACAAGAAGCACGCCCTGAATTAAAAAAAACCTTTTCGCCGACACATTGAAGTACGAAAGCTTGTAATGGACACTCCTTTTAAATGGGGGAAATTTGAATGGTGTAAAAAAAATTAAAAAAAAAAAAAAAATTTTTTTTAAAATGTGAACTTAAAATTTCCCCCCTAAAAAACAAAAGTCTCGAATAAACAGGCCTTTATACAAATGCATCATTGAAAAAATTAAAAAAAATTAAATGTTGAAAGCAAAGGAGCCAAAAAAAAAAAAATGTTCTGGTCATTAACTACTTTTCAGGCCCGGGGCTTAAGGGGTTAAGACCAAATCTGAGATAAAAATTATATGCAGATCCATGCAGGCCATACATATTAGATAGCTGTTGGCAATGTATTTGTTTCGAATGTAGAGAAGGGAGTAAACGGCCATCAGATGCCTCTGGTTATAGCTCATTTCCCCCCGAGAACAAAAGGATCAGAATGTTAAACCCAACAGCCTTTTCTTCTGTCCCCTAATATATGCTGTCTGGGCAAATACACATAAAATGATTAGCAAGTCCTGGCAAAATCGCAAATTTTGGGCAACACATCTATGGCCAGCTTTAGCATTAACATCTAATCATCAGATTTCTCTTCACCTAGACATGCCTCATGTACTAAAGGTAATTATAGTAAATATTGCCAAGGTTTTCAATCACTTTCAGACTACAGGATAAAGCAAAGGAAACAATATACAGTATTACTTGCGTTTCCGCTTATGGCAACGATCAGCATGATAAGTGCACTTGATAATGCATATTTTAAAAGCCTTGAAACATTAGGAAAAAAGAAAGCATGCATTAAAGAAAATCAATAGGAATAATAGCCTCCTGCTCTCTCTTTATATTATACTTTTGTAAGCAGCACATCAGATGTTTTTTTCCTATTAAAATATTTCATTAATGATTTAAACTTTTCTTTTCAGTTTTATTTTTTTTAAATTTATTTTTAAAAATGTTACCTGTCCCCTTACAGCTTGGGTGTATAAAAGAAAAACAGGTTAATTTATACTTTAAGGGGTTCCCCGCCAAAAGTATGTTTTTTCATCCCCAAAAGGAAGTCCAGATTAGTGGGATTCTAACCATTGGTTCCCTAACCAATTGCCAAAACATGGGCGCTGAGGCCAAATCCCCCTAGCTAGGAGGAACTTAGGTGGTGTGGCACCCCTGCCACTGCCGGAAATAAATGAAGCCCCGTGCCCCTTTTCATTGCTGCTGTCAGAAATTTTTCATTTTTAAAAGGGGTTTTTTTGGGTTTTTGCATTTTGGCAGCGTTTTTATGGCTGCTAAGAGGGTTATGAAATGGAGGGGGTTTTTTTTCCCCCCGCAGGGGGTTTTTTCTCGCAGACACCCCCAAATGGCCATAGATTCATTTTGTGTAGGGGGGGTGGGGGGAGAGATTCTACTGTGGGATAAGGAAAATTGGAAGTGAAAAACTATGAAACTCAAAAAGTATATTAATTTTTGCTCTCTCTAATACTTTGTAATTTAAAAGGGCATTTGAATTAGGATCTGGGGGGATGGGGGTTTTTTTTTCTTTCTCTCTCCACAACAGTGAATATCCTGCAGATTTTTAACTTGAAAACTGCAAAAAAAACATAGCGTTACTTTTGGTTTACATGGGATCACAATATTCTCTGCTGCAGGGCCCCTGATCACTGTAGTGAAAACGCAAAAAACCCCACACCACATCGCACCTCCCCTGATTTTTTGTCATAAAACAGGCCCCAATCCACACCAAAACGCCAATACCACTGATTTCTGTAGTGAACAGCGCAAATCTTTCTCTCCTCTTGAATCCGAGCAATGGAACATGTTTACAGAAAGGGGCATGTGAAAAAAGACGTTTTCATTGAACCCAATTGAAAGTTGCGGTTTTCACGTCCCTTATTCGAAGACTATTTAATGAAAAGATACAACCCCTTTAAGTCAATATGCTTGTATAAATCCTTGTTTCTTGCAGGCGCCAAAGCAGTAGCTCTCTCCTCTGTGCCACTCCATGAAGCCTGTTCTATCTTCATTGCAGCCGGCCATCTAGTTCCCTGGCCTATCAAAGGTCTCCAGTGACTGTTTAAAGTGAGTCTTCGAAAATTTTGGCTGTTTTTTGTTGGTGTTATGCAAAAAACTGATGTTGTGCTAATTATTAGTACGTTTTAGTTTTTTTTTGACTTTGCTACATGCCCTGACCCTTTGTTTTGTCTTTGGATACGATATAACTCTTACTACCTCCACCCACAGACTGGGTCTCTTATCTGCTTCCCTGGTGCTGTGTCTGGATGTCAGCTGTCGCTGAAGGTGACTGTGTTGGCGGGGGAATGACCCAGGGTCCCCTCCACCCAAAAAAACCAGTCCTTTTTTTTAGGAAAAAAGGGGGGAAACCGGGGGTTTTGGCTAGGTTCACCGGGTTAAATGCAGGGCGTAATTACGCCCGCAATTCGTCGTGTGGGGGGGGCGGGGGGGGGGCGGACCTTGCCGGCCCCCTAGAATGCATTACCGCGGTGCGTATACGCGCTGGTAATTCCATGTCACTTATCTCCCCCCGGGGGATTCGCGGCAGGGAAGGAGACGAATCCCCTAGTTCTCTAGAGAAGTGGGTTACCGTAATTATCGGACGTATTCCAGCCCTAATTTGGCACTCCGGCGGTAATTACGGGGTGAAATCTTTCCAACTTTTAAACCCTTGGAAAAAATGGGCCTTAACACAGTTCCTCGTTGGGGGTTTTTGCTAAACCCCACTTGCAATTGTGGATCAACGCTCTCCCATGATTTTACAGCAGCGCTAGTTGTATTTTTTCTGCAGAATTTTTGGGTAGATATATGTTTTTGATTATTTATATAAATGTATATTTTGATAAAACAGGCTGAAAAACCATGTATGAATGGGGCAGTGCCATGTTTCTAGCATACTTTGGGCCAAAAAACCTGTCCTAGCCCTGTTCTATAGATGTAGGAATAGTCGTTCGCCAAAACTTGGTGGAAACTGCGCCAGACACGACACTTTAGAATGCGCCAAAAATATGCTATGCAAGGTATACCACAGGCCACTGGCGAGTCAGCACCAAGTTCATACATGTCACTCCATGTTTTGTTGTGTTCAGGCTTGCCTAATGAAATGGCCTCTGTGTATTATTGTTCTGGTTAGACACTTTACATTACGGTTATCTTTTTTTGACATCACATACATGACTATAAAAAGAACAAGCTAATGTTGCTGAAGTCCTTTCTCTTATTACCAGATGCTTCTGTAGGTCGGGTGGGGTTAGAGGCAAGGCTATGTCCTGCAGCTGTATGAAGACATGTTTGTCATTAGTACATTATATTGTTGGAAACCACATAGCCTTGGGTAACCAGAGGTAGCATGTGCTGTAAAAAGGAATTTATACAAGTTTTCCATTATCAGGGTACTTAAAGGCTATGTTCACACGGCTTAACTGCGGGGCGTAATTTCGCCCCGCAATTACGCCGTGTGGACGGGGGCGGGAGAGTGAGCGGGGGGGCCGGCACTTCGCCGGCCCATAGACAATCACTGCAAGCGGCGCGTATACGCCACTAGAAAGTGACATGTCAATTATCTCCCCGAACGGCGAGATGAGATGTAATCCATAGTTCTCTCTGAGAACTGTGAATTACCGTAATGAATGGGCCGTTTTTGGCCCGTAATTGGCGCACTCCGGCGCGTAATTACGGACCGAAATACGGCCCATTTTAAGCCGTGTGAACATAGCCAAAGGGGTTGTCCAACTTAATTTATAAAAAATGAAGATGTGCTTAAAGTTGTTTAATAAAACCCAAAAATGTATATGCTCACCTTTATAGTCACCATCAGTCCAGTGCTGAAGCTGGTGGCTTCAGCAGTCTTGTGCCATTCCCTTGCCATTACCACTTTCAAGCCGTTTGCTTGTCAAGGGAATGGCACGTGACCACTGAAGCCACTGATTGGCTGCAGAGGTCACGTGCCAACCATAGAAGATGAAGTAAACAGAGGGCGGGAGACAAATCCGTGCTGTCGTCTACACAGCATGGATTTTTTCCGGCGGATTTTCAAACCTGCTGAATCTTCATCAGAATTGCTGTTGGATTTCCATACATTCAATTTAAAGGGCCGATGGCAATTCCGAAAACCGACCTCTGTTTGTGGCTCACATCTGTGTCAAATAAACGCGGTCAAGCAATGTTAAAATGCCATCAGATTTTGGACGGCATTTTAACATGCTGTGTAGACATAGCCAGAGTGTTAACACAAGATTAACTCCATAGAGCTTACTTAATGTAATGAAGGCGTACTTTTCGGTTTCACTTCTAGAGGTTTTCAGCATCCATGTCAAGAACGGGCCTCTGAAACTCTCCAATCAGAACAGAGAATTGGCTGCTCGTGTGGTGAGGGTCCGTCCACACGGCACTGACAAAATACTGGTTGGGGGAAGGCCTTCTGGCCGTGGTTGCGGATTCAGCCGTCCCCTTTGCATTGAACAGTTCATGCTCCATCCGAAAACCGGCAGAATAATGAACATGTTCTACGTTTTTTTAGACCAGGGGTGTCAAACTTGTTTTCACCGGGCGCCACATCAGCCTCACGGCGTACCTTAAAGGGCCGACATAATTTTAGAACTGTGTAAATGGAACTTCTCCTTAACTGTTACATTTGTACAGTATTGCTATTATAATTAGCCCTTTGAGGGGAACCAGGAAGAATATATTTCCCACCTCCATAGGTAGATAGGTACATATGACCCTTGTAGGTAGATAAGTGGGTATAAAGCCCCCTGTAGATGACAGTTATATCTGCCAGTGTAGGTAGATAGGTATTTTTGCCCCTTGTAGCCAGGTAGTAGATTGCCCCCTGTAGCCAGGTAGTAATTTCCCCCCTGTAGCCAAGTAGTAATATGCCTCCTGCAGCCAGGTAGTTGCCCCATGTAGCCAGGTAATATGCCCTCTGCAGCCAGGTAGTAACACCCTGTAGCCAGGTAATATGCCTCATATAGCCAGGGAGATGCCCTACATAGCCCCCTGTAGCCAGGGAGATGTCCCACATACCCCTGTAGCCAGGGAGATGCCCCATATAGCCCCCTGTAGTCAGGGAGATGTCCCATATGACTCCCCTGTAGCCAGGTAGATGCCCCATATGGCTCCCTGTAGCCAGGTAGATGCCCCATAAAGCCCCACAGTAGCCAAGTAAATGCCCTCTGCAGCTAATGAATCTAAAATTTAAAAAAAAGGTACTTACCTGTTCATGGTCCGTGCAGCACGGGCAGGTCCGGGAGCTGCTGTACGGTGTAAGCGGCGTGATGTCATCATGCCGCTTACGCCGTCACTCAGCTCTCAGATATCTCCTGGGCCGGCAGAGGCTGCCGACTGAGGAGACCCAGCGTCGCAGGGGGGCGTGATGAAAGCGGTGCGTCCCACCCCCTGCAACGCTGTATGTATGTACAGCGCTCACCGAGTGTTGTGCATACAAAGGGAGAAGGTAGGAGGGTAATGATCCCTCCTGCCTTCTCCCTATACCAGCAGCTGCACTCTGCGCAGCCGTGGTAAAACGGGCGTGCAGAGTCAGAGAGATCGCGGGGGGCCACGGGCCTGAAAACACAAGTTCGTCGGCCAGATGTGGCCCGCGGGCCTTGTGTTCGACACCCGTGTTTTCGATAGTCGGATATGTCGTCAGAAAATCCAAGCTGTGTAGACTACAGCTCGGATTTTCTATCATAGTCTATGAGGAGGGCTGACAGCTGGTTTAAACCCATCTGAAAATCCGACTGAAGACCAATGCCATGTGGACGGACCCTCGCTCTCCACTCATTTCATTGGGAGTTTTAGGTACAGCCAAGTGCAACTGCTTAGCTGTACTAAGAATTCCTGCTGAAACAAAAGGATAGTAACTACAAAGCCACTTCTCCATTCTGAGCAGGGAGTTTCAGGAACCCATTGTGAGATGGGAAAACCTCTGTAAATAGCAGGAGAACTGAATATTTATTGAACAGTGTTGAATAAAGAACTGAGATACAATTACAAGGTGATAAGTGAAAACAAAGGGAACAAAGAGTACAGCCATTCATAGAGCAGATCAATTACAAGAGTCTGTGTAGCACATAAGGAGAAAAAAAAAGGATCTGTTATAAGAAAGAGTCCAATATATCGGCATCCAACATTGTAAAGAGTCACTAAACTTATGGAACATTTAAAATGCATTACTGCTATTCTTCATACACGCTTTAAATGAAGGTTCCTAGTGTGCATTTTGATTAAGTTGTGCATGCTCACCTACCGCATCAAGGTAACCGGATGAGGTTTCTAGGTCTAATGCTTCTTCATAAGGCTAAGACCTCTATACATTCAGGGCTCCAGTCACTGATCAGAAGAATCAGCTAGGTGGGAGCAGTGCAATGGTAATATGGAGGCAGTTACTGTTCCAAAAGCACAATGCAAGACACAAATAAAGTTTTTGTCACATTCTTCTCTGAGTCTCATCTTTCTGCTTTGGTTTACATGGAACTTTATTTACAACGTGACATCATCTAGAAACAATTGTGTTATTTTGTATTAACAACATGAAATCCACTATGCAGACAGCAGTAAGGCCCTATTCACATCACTTTTATGGCCCATATAGGGGGTATCCCCCGAGACACAGTGAAAAATGTATCCTGATAGATACCAAGGTGGGGCCATGTCAGAGAGCTGCAGGGCTACTGTTTCCCATACATATTAGACATGTAAGCTTTGCGCATTGGACACTAAAGCATGGTATACCACGGTTTCTGTCCGATACACTAAGGGGGACATGTACGAAAACTGTCTTGGTCTAAGACTTTTTTTATTGCCCATAGTAACCAATCAGAGCGCGCCCCTTTAATTTTTTCAGAGCACTAGATGAAGTGTAAGGCTATGTTCACACGGCTTAATTGCGGGACCTATTTCGCCCCACAATTACGCCGTGTGTACGGGGGCGGGGGTGTTAAATAAAAAGTTAAAGGGGATTTCTCACTGAGTTTTAGCAGTTTTAGGCTATGTTCACATTAATTGCCGGCCCCATAGACATGAATTATTCTCGGCGCGTATACGCCGTGAATAATTGACATGTCGCTTCTCTCGGCGTATTGTCTAAGCGGGGAGAGGAGACGTAATCCATAGTTCTCTATGAGAACTGTGGATTAATGTCATGACTGGAACGTATTTCAAGCGCGAATTACGGGCTGAAATACGTCACAGCCATTGCCATGTGAACATAGCCTAAGGGGCTCTCTGATTGGTTGCTGCGGGCAACAAAGAAAGTCTTAGACCAAGAGAGTTTTCATACATGTGGCTCTAAGTGTACACATTTGAGAAATAGGCTAAACATAGTTGTCAGGGTGGGCCTACCAAAAGGCAGACTGGACATGTGTATCCTCTGGACCACCGCAAGCGTTGGTATAAGCCACGCCAGGAAGCAGAATCTAAGTAGGTCCGGTTTTCACCAGGGTAATACATTACATGGAAATCCCTAAAGAAGCATCCATCATGTATCTATCATACATGAAAAAACTTTGAGATTCTTGGTTCACATATTTCCGATCAAAAAATGCCTAAGCCGCCCACGAACTTACAACGGGATCTCAGGTCGGGCAGTCCTACGCTATCTTTACCTCTCAATAGAGCCAAATCCAGGCCTCTCACTGGGTCAACCGACCTCCATTATCCAAAGAGAAAGAAAATAAAAAAACACCAAACCTGCAAGCTGCACTCTTATAACAGCCTGTGAAAGTGGACATTTTTTGATCGGAAATATGTGAACCAAGAATCTCAATGTTATTTCATGTATGATAGATAGCATAAATGCTTCTTTAGGGATTTCCATGTAATGTATTGCCCATTTTGCAGTCGTGTGCCGTGGTACTGGTGTGAAAAATATATATTATATATTATATATATAATATATATATTATATATATATATATATATATATTTTATATATATATATATATATTATATTATATATATATATATGTGCCGCAGCCCTGCCAGTGGCACCCAGGTTTGCATAGTGTTTTTTCTTAAATGTTTTTTTGTGCAGAACCATACGTTGTATTTGGCGTATATTGCTTTTAATCTATATGGGGAGGAAGGGGTGCCTCCATTTTGGTTTTCTGCACCACGTCCACTTTCACAGGCTGTTCTAAGAGTGCAGCTTGCAGGTTTGGTGTTTTTTTTTTATTTTCTTTCTCGCTGGATAATGGAGGGCGGTTGACCCAGTGAGAGGCCTGGATTTGGCTCTATTGAGAGGTAAAGATAGCGTAGGACTGCCCGACCTGAGATCACGTTGTAAGTTCGTGGGCGGCTTAGGCATTTTTTGATCGGAAATATGTGAACCAAGAATCTCAACGGTTTTCAACAGAGCTCGCCGCAAATCGGGATGGACTTGCTGCAGCGGATTGCTACCAGGTTGCTACCCCTGACGTGACTTGCTTGCGGTGGCGGCCGAGGTGTGGCGTAGTACAAAATCATGAAGCAAGTGTGTAGTCGGGGACAGGCAGGAAGGTCAGGACAGGCGGCAAAGGTTCGTGGGCGAGGGGCGGAGGCAACAGGTACAATACACAGGATTCGCTAAAGACAACAACAAGAATGCTTACTCTCAAGGCACAGGGCACTATTGATTTGGCAGGGACCATAGGAAAGGGCAGGACTTAAATAGGATCAGCGCCCGGTGAAAGCCAATAGCTGGCGCGCTGTCTCTTCAAATTTAAGTGTAGTACCGCGCATGCACCCAGCTGGCAATAGGAGCGTGCACCTGGCCGGCAATAGGAGCGTGCACCTGGCCAGCAACAGGAGCGCAGTGAGGTGAGTACGGGGCAGAGCTACGAGCACGCTGGACGTGGGACACCCGTTACAATAGTTCAATTAAGACCATGTTTGCCCTATAGATCTCAATGGCTTTGTTATGGTGTTATCAACGTGCATGGTGGGAACAACCCTTTAAAGGGGTTTATCAAGTTCTTCAAAAACATCACTGTAGCTGTGATAGGAACAGAGCTGTAGTTAATATCCTTGTTCCTAGAGCAGTCTTCGTAAACATTGTGGAGCAGAGGAAGCCTCCATCCCCAACGCTTAACTTTTTGTTTGCTGAAATCTGTGACCACAGCATAATCAGAGGGCATTTCCCCTCTCCACCAGTTGATTTGGTTTCCTGGTGATCAGATGGAGCCCGGGGAATGTATGTACAGTCAGCCCTTGGGACCTAGAGTAGCCCCAGGACTGTCTGTATAACAAGCCTGCAGTCAGGGTACACTGTGTGCTGTCCTGACTGCAGCGCGTGTCATAATGACACAGAAGGTAATGTATTAGCATATTCATTATGCTAATACATTACAAAATGTAAGAAAAAAAGTGTTAAATAGTTAGCCTTTCAGTGAGATAAGAAAAGTAAAAAAACATAAAAAGTGTATTAAAAAAACATAAAATAACAAGTATTTAATAAAAAAAAAAAAAAGGCATGGTGAAAACATTACACAGAAAAAAAACCTGCACAAATTCAGAAAAGCACTTGCAAAAAATTAATTCTGAAGTAATTTATTTTTAAACAAACTATGCTCCCAAAAAAATACAACTTCTCCCGCATAAAACAAGTCCTTAAACAAAAGATAAAGTTATAACTGTTGAAAAGCAAAAAGGCAAAAACTACAAGATTTAGCTGGTCATCAAAGGTATGGTACCACAGTGTTTTGCGATGCATACTGTATGTACCACTATATGCCAGGCGTTTTATAAATACGCGTTGGCTAGCACATACTTCTAAAACGCTATGTGCCAGCTCCCATAAGCATTCACTTCCCTTTCTTTCTCCCGGCGCGTAATACGCGTCAGGGAAAACGTTGGGTAATCATAGCTCATAGTATTTGTGGTCCATACTTTGGGCGTATTGCAGTGCTGTTACACTCCAAAATACAGACCACAAATACGCAGTGTGAACATACCCTAAGGCCATTTTAGGCCTGGCGATTTAGAAGTTAAAAGGAATGTCTCACTACATTGATTCATCTTACCTCAGTCCTGTTTTCTTGGTTTCATTTTGAATTCAGGGGCATATACTGGGTTCTAATAGGCTGCAGTAGAAGCCAGGTCTGTAGCTATAGCAACCAGTGCTGGCAGCCTATCAAAAGAAATTGAATAGGTCTTTGTCTATAGCGACCTGAGGAAGTGATTCATCCCATACAAGAGGGAATATCTAGGAATAGGTAGGACATTGTTAATGGACACATATTGCAAAGTGACTTGTTTTTGCGAGATCTTTAACATAAAAAGCAATCCTTGTAGTGAGACAACCCCTTTAATAGAAGGAAATGAAAACAGCAGGAGGGAGAAGGGGGATTTATCAGATAACTAATGATTCTTTTGCTATTTTATAGCATTTCCTTGTATATATAGGATTTGATGGTAATGTCTTGGTGCCAGATGCCACAGGTCACCTTGCACAGTCTATACCATTCGTAGCGGAAAACCTCCGCCACTACATGATGTCAGAAAGAAAATGTTAAAGGGGTTTTCTCACTGATTTTTAGCAGTTTTAGGCTATGTTCACATGGCTTAATTGCCGACCCCATAGACATTCATTATTCTCAGCGCGTAAATGCCGTGAATAATTGACATGTCACTTATCTCCCCGCTCGCCGTATTGTGCGAGCGGGGAGAGGAGACATAATCCATAGTTCTCTATGAGAACTGTGGATTACCGTAATGACTGGGACGTAACTCGCCCTGTATTTCACGCAGTATGGCGCGAAATACAGGGCGAGTTACGTCCCGAAATAAGCCGTGTGAACATAGCCTTACATTTACTCTGTCTCTTTAGGCTGTGGGTGTTCTACAGCAGTGATTAGCATATTCAATTTCTAGTGAGCTATTAGGGTATGTTCACACGGCGTTCATTAAAAGTGTATTTGGGAACATTTTACATACCAAAAAAATGGACCCTAAAATGTATTTAACAATGCTTAAGTGTGATTACATTGATTTCAATGTAAAATACGTATCGTCGTTCAGACAATTCGTGTTTTACATACATTTTTGCATTGCATTAAACGGATGTGTTCAAAGAATTGACATATCAATTCTTTATCTGTTTAACGCATTGAAAAGCGTATCCAAACACAGACGCAGTCCAAAAAACGTATCCAGAAAGTAGCAAATTTTGTGATACGTATTTGGATGTGTTCAACGCAATGAATTTTACGTATTGTAAAAACATGTCCAAGACGCCGTCTATACATACCCTAGGGCGCGTCCTCACGGCACAGGACAAATGCCGGTCAGTTTATCCGACCGGTATTTGTCCTGTTTTAGTGCCGTCCCCACGGCCGCATGGGGACGTCTTTTCTCCGCAATGAGCGGAGAAAAGCCCTCCCCCTTCCCATTGACATGTTCATATTCCGTCCGAAAACCGGATGGAAGAATGTGCATGTTCAATGTTTTTCAAGGTTTGTAAAAGTTTGTGGCCGGTTTTTCAGACGGTTTGTAAAACCGCAAACCGTCTGAAAAACCGGCCGCAAACCGGTGCCGTGAGGACATGGCCGTACTCTGACAGTGCAGGAGATTGTTATCTCTAACAAGATTACAAATAAAGCCATCCTTTTCAGTCCTCACAGCACATGTACCTTTTGTATAGTGAAGCTAATCTTGTTACATGTAATTAGTTTGCCTTCATCTCAGTCTGTCAGTGGGATGACGTCACTCACTGCTGTCTGTTCTCAGCTAATCAGATAACACATGTCTACCTGGTATGCAGGTTACTATAGAAACCTGTGTGTACTTTAGAGCACATAAAAATGCTCTTATCTCATGATATAGAGGACTCACTGTCTAATAGGGGCCGTTCACAAGGCTTATTTTGGGCACGGATTCCAGCAGTTTTGCGCGCCGTATTTGCGCTGCAGTACGGCTGGAATCCGTCCCAGCTATTATGGTAATCCACAGTTCTCATAGAGAACTATAGATTCCATCTCTCAGAAAGTGACATGCACATTATCCCGGCGGGATACGTGCCGTGGGTAATGCATGTCTATGGGGACGGGGAGCTGCACCCCTTATTCAAGCCGTAATTGTGGGCGGAATCCGTCCCGCAATTACAGCTTGAATAAGCCGTGTGAACCGGCCTATAGAGTGAGGGTTGTGTAGAGTTAGCCTTTCAGTGGAGCCACCCTTTTCAGGGCGATTACCCTGCTTTAGTAGTTAGGGTGGATGTAGAGTTAGTAAATGTTTCATCTGGCGTCCCCACAGTGCATGGATTACTGCACAGGCCAGCACAGGCAGTGGTCGCTATCCTGGATTCGGAGCTCCAGCGTGCACCTCCACACCAGTCTGTTTAGCACAGCTCTGACAGCCCAACCCAGACACCCAAGCCGCCCTTGAACAGTCTTTTGAAGCAACCATAATGCTAATGTGACCTTCGTTGAAAATTAGACACTTCTGCTCTAAAGTGACCGCTTACTGGTTGTGTTGCATCTGTGTAGTGATGCAGCCTTTTCCCATACCAATAGCACAATAATTAGGCACACCAAGCAAGCCTGTACAAATCTAATGGCAATGTGACTGACACATGGAGGGTGGCACGGTCGGTATTATCGCCTTCTAAAATATTTGCTACTATTGGAGGGGGTAAGGCTGCGTCACTACATAAATACAACATGACTAGGAATCAGTCATCTTAAAAATTTTACGTTTCAAAAAATAGGCTACATCATTGAAAAAAAAATGTTGTTACATATTGGCCGGGGCGTAAGGTTGACACTCCTGCCCATGCATGCCCATATATCTCCCCAATCATCTAGGGCATCCAGATACCAGCAAACATTGAAGTTGTGGAGCCAACAACCTGGTTCAGGGGTGATAAGAATAAGACATCCCCTCTAAGCTCTCGAGTTGTTTCTGCGTCACTGAAAGGTTGAAGTAGCAGGATTGTCACTCCGATTCGTTCTGCACAATTTATCTGAGAGTCAGTCACCATTTTTAGACAGATTAGAACTTTATAATGAATCAGTCGCTGGAACTCACGAGGCACAGATTATTCCATCCATGACATGTTAACCCCTTATCGACACAGAATATATGGGTAAATCCTGGTGCTGGTAAGGTCCTATGTAGCAGGATTACTGCATGGGAGGCTGGTTTCAGCTGCCAATTGCAGCTAACACCTGCTTAGGGGGCTCCATTCCTTTACCCACTGCAGCATCTAAATAAATGAGAAAAGATGCTCAGCACCCCTTCTCACTGCAATCGGCAACCCCGTGGCGAGATCAGGGGGGGCCGATCTATTAACATGGCGGATGGAAGCCTATGAAAGCTTCCATCGCCGCCGTGTATACATTGCCATCCACTTCCTCCCCCAAGCAGGAAGAAAAAAGTTCCAAACGCCAAAATTGCTGTTTGTTTTTGACATTTCACATCCCTTAAAAATTGGAATAAAAAGTGATGAAAATGTTGCATCTATTGTAAAATGATACAATAAAAATACACTTCAGCCAACAAAAAACACCGTCACTCAGGCCCATAGGTGGAAACACAAAAAAGTTATTGGTCACAGAAAATGGCGCTGTAGCGCAGATTTAATAGAAAATGTTTGGATTTTTGTACAGTACTAAAATACAACAAAAACCTTACATATTTGCTCTTACCAACCTGCAGAATACAGAGAACTCATCATTTTTACTGAAGATTGAACACTGTAAAAACAAAGCACCGCAAACACGGCACAAGCACTTGTTTCTGCATTTCACCCACTTTTGCATTTTTGAGGTTTCCCAGCATATTCTGTAGTAAAGTGAATGGCACCATTAGAAAGCACATCTTGTCCTGCAAAATAAAAGCCCTCATATGTCTATGTAGATGAACACATTTGAAAGTTATGACTCTGGGAAGGCAGGGAGGAAAACAAGGAAGAGCCATATAATTATGACCAGCTGTCAGGAAGGGGTTAAACACAAGTGATATACCACTTCCTCCAGGCGGTGTGCGCACAGATTGCATTAGCCCCACTGAATGGAGTATCGTTCTGAGGCTAGCTTGTAGCTCGCTATGAGCCGGCCTCAGAGAACAAGGTGAGGACAGCGCTTGTGCAGTTCTCCCTGTTCATGTCTATGGTGGTCCTGAATATAGCTGGATGACTACAAGCCGGCCACATGACAAAACCCCTTTAATCTTCATTAGAAAACGGTGTAAAAATCCTGAGTGTGAACAGACCCTTAGATTGGATGAAAGCTCAGTACACCTGTCTATGCCAGCAGTGGCATACGGAGCTAAGACACGGGTAACCCTCCTCTATGGCAGCCATATTACGGCTCCATACTATACAGATCCCAAATCCAGACGCATCCAACATGCCCTATAGGGAAAGCAGAAGCAGCCTCCCCCTGTCCTCCATACAAGGTACAGACCTCTTATGGGCGGGGTCATTATGGGGCTGCGCTGTGTCCAGACGCTGTATGGGCGGGGTCATGAGAGGCAAGGCTGTGTCTAGTCCTGTATGGGCGGGGTCATGAGAGGCAAGGCTGTGTGTAGCCGCTATATGGGCGGAGTCATGAGAGGCAGGGCTGTGTGTAGCCCTGTATGGGCGGGGTCATAAGGGGCAGGACTGTGTAGCCCTGTATGGGCGGGGTCATGAGAGGCAAGGCTGTGTCTAGTCCTTTATGGGCGGGGTCATGAGTGGCGGGGCTGTGTATAGCCGCTATATGGGGGTGGTCATGTGGGGGCAGGGCTTTGTCTAGTCCTGTATGGGCGGGGTCATGAGAGGCGGGGCTGTGTCTAGCCGCTCTATGGGCGGGGTCACAAGGGGGCTGCGCTGGTGGAGCCTCACGTGGGCGGAGTTATGAGAGAAGGGCCGGGCCGCGCCGCGCGTACGTGACGAGAGGCGGTATAACGAACCGGTGGTGGGCCTTCCCTGCTTTTTTGCCGGATAGGGGTAGTCTCGCGGTTTTCCCGCTCCTCCCGCTCGCTGTGTAGGGACTGGCGCCCCGCATGATTTTTCCATTCATTCATTCTCCTGGGGCCCGCCCTTTCCTATGCCCGCTGCTCCCTTTGAACGTCCCGCAGACAAACATTAACCCGTTTTGGCAGCCGGGCCCGTCATTGCCTGCACCCGGGGCACCTTGAAGGTCACATGACGGCCGGCCCCCGATGGGCCCCCTGCTGCCCCCCCTGAAGGGAACGCCCTGTTGCCCCTCTGTCTGACAGGAGAAGACATGGGCTGACATAGGACTGCTGGTGACACGTGCCTGGCTGCGGGTACCCCCGCAGGGTATCTCCACCGAAGCCAAAACCCCCCCCGTGCGGTTTTGCTGGCCCTTCAAGGTTATCACTCCATGGCAGAAGTCGGAAGTGTATGTACCCAGGCCCCACATGGCTCATACTGACCATGGCTCCGGGGCCAGGCAGGCGGGTGATGTCCCCCCCGCCTGCACGCAGTACCCTACTAATCTTTGTCAGTAGAAGGCGTGTAGCACAGACTCCAGGTGAAGCCCCTACATGGCGAGGGGCCGCCAGCCTATCACATTTGGTTTAATCGGCTTAGCCTGTATATGGCGGGCGACTTCTAGGGAAAAACGGACCTTTATTAAATTTCCCAATTCAGAACAGGCTTAAGTCAGAAGCAAGAACACACAGCTCTTTATACATTAGTTCATGGGACTATAGAAACCTGCACTCTCATCAAAGTGCAAGGGGCGAAAGGAAGATGGGGGTTTTTTAATGGTTTCCCGGACGTATAGGGAAAATGGGGTTATATACGGTGCAAGGCGGTAGAGGATGGGGGTTTTTATACGTGCAAGGACGAAAAGGGAAATGGGGGGTTATATACGGGGCAAGGACTGAGGAAATGGGGGGTTTATACGTCAAGGGCTGTAGGAAATGGGGTTACAACGGTGCGAGGACGAAAAGGACATGGGGGTTACACACTGCGAGACGTATAGGACATGGGGGTTTCACACGGTGCGAGGACAAGGACCCATGGGGGTTACACACGGGCAGGGCGTATAGGACGATGGGGGTTACACACGGGGGAGGACTTTAGGACATTGGGTTTTCACCGGGCGAAACATAGGGCGAGGGGGTTTCACACGGTGCAGGATAAAGGGGCATGGGGGGAAAACACGGGGGCGGGCCTAAACATTTTTACACCTGGGGGCAAAAACTTTGGGGGTTACCCCCCGGGCGGGCTAAAAAGGGGGGGGGGTTTTACCCGGTGCGGGAAAAAAGGACGTGGGGGAACACGGGGCGAAGTAAGGACGAGGGGTTTTTCAACGTGGAGGACTATAGGACGATGGGGGTTTTCACACGGGCGAGGACTAAGGGGGGATGGGGGGTTTTCACACGGGCGGAAAGTATAGACGAGGGGGTTACACACGGCGAGGGCGTATAGGACGTGGGGGTTTCACACTGCAACGTAAGAATGGTTTACACACGTGGCGAGGGCGAAGACGATGGGGGTTTAAAAACTGCAGGAGTATGGACATGGGGGTTACACACGTCAGGGCGTATAGGACGGGGGGTTTCCACACGGTGCGAAAACGAAAGGGGGTGGGGGTTACACACGGTTCGAGGCGAAGGACATGGGGGTTTTCACACGTGCGAGGACGTATAGGAAGATGGGGGTTTCACACGGGGGAGGACTATAGGACGTGGGGGGGACACACGTGCGAGGACGATAAAGAGGGGGTTACCACGGTCGAGGACGTAAGGGGCATGGGGGGTTACAAACGGTTTCGAGGACGAAACAAGGGGGTTTCACACGGTCGAGGGGGGAAAAGGGCATGGGGGAACCACGTGCGAGGACGTATAGGACGATGGGGGTTACACACGGTGCGAGGACGTATAGGACGATGGGGGTTACACACGGTGCGAGGACGTATAGGAAGATGGGGGTTACACACGGTGCGAGGACGTATAGGACGATGGGGGTTATATACGGTGCAAGGACGTATAGGAGGATGGGGGTTATATACGGTGCAAGGACGTATAGGAAGACGGGGGTTACACACGGTGCGAGGACGTATAGGACGATGGGGGTTACACACGGTGCGAGGACGTATAGGACGATGGGGGTTACACACGGTGCGAGGGACGTAAAAAGGAGGACGCCGGGGGTTATAAACGGTGCGAGGACGTATAGGAGGACGGGGGTTATAAACAGTACGTATGGCTTTTTAAACACATTAGTACATATCTTATATAGAAAAGTGCACTCCTAGTGTGTGTGATGGGTAAATCTGTATAGGAACACCGGCCATATACAATACAAAAAAGGCCTTTTTTGTTAAGTTTAGTTTGTGTATGAGTGCATGCTTCTATGTTACGTATATTAATGTACACACAGCCATTTGTTCTGTACATAACCTTCCTGTATCTGTATGGAATTATACTGGTATAAGTATATACAAGCGACTGTTGACACATCTTTGTGTATATATATTTAAATATACACACACTGCATGGATACATGGCAAAGATACTCCTGCCAGTATAAGTACATAGATGTAGAAAGACAAGTTAAATACATGACAAATGCTTTGTATACATTAGTATATATGTTGTATAGAAATATGCACGCTGTGATATCAGAAGTATAGATATAGGAAGACGGGTTTATAAAAAAGAACATAGTGGGGTGCTTTTCTTCCCAATAGCATTTTGCCTTGCGCCATGCTGTTATGTTAGTGCAATGCTTAATACATAGACTTTCAGGGTTCTGGGAAAGCTGGGTGAGATGGAATAGTGTATGGCGTGGCTTTTCACTCTCTGGTGGTGGTATTCACCAAGAAACTGTGCAAAAAAATGAATTGTACTGCAGCAGGGCCATAATATTCTACAGATAACAGAAAACAGTTTTAGTCTTCTTTCCAGGCACTAATGCTTCATTGGGCCCTACAGTATTTCCTATTTTCCCTTGCTGCTATGCTTATGGATCTTGGTAAAATGGTAATATGTTTGTGGTACCTCTTTCAAGGTTTCTCACTGAATACCACCGACAGATGCCAGAATATGTAACTTGAATGGGCCTAGTAGGGGCCCTCTCACCCTCTCCCCGCCCCCCCCCCCCCCCCCCCCATTTTTTTTTTTTTTTTTTTTTTTTTGGCGGACTGATGTTTGTTCCACCCGCTGCTCCTCCCTTCTCCTACCAAATGGAATGTCACGTGCAGCTAGGATCACATGACCTGCTGCCCGCTACATGTTTGGAATGATGTATGAGCCATGGGCAAGTGCCATCGGGGGTGCACTGTAAGTGACAGTTCATTTGGATGGACTTGGAAGACAGCAGGTGATTTGTGTAGACAACTAGTGAGTGGATCGCTGGAAGACATGTCAGTCTAGAGGCGAGTACTGTATGGGTGGGTTTTTTATTGGGGGCTCAGCAGCACACCTTCACTACAGAAGGGGAGGTGGACCATTCTGTTCTGCTTGATGGAAATGTGTTTCCTCAGCTTTGTGCTGATCATGCTCCTCCACACCATTGTAATACAATCGGTGGTCCCCACATAATCCACCTGTGTCCTGTTTCCATAGGAGGGAAAGCCCTTATGTAGATGGCCAGCTCGGACTTAGGTCCTGGCATTGATATTGCCTTCCTGTTCTGTGCCTGGAGTCAGGTGCAGCCCTGTTGTGTGATCATGGAGTCCTTTGTCCACGTAGCCTTAACTTTAGTGCCAACTAGTTTTGCTTGTATTGCTCTCGCCAGCCAATTGTACTTGTGACTGAGCTGTTCTTACTTCCTGGTATAAATGTAGTTTATGTGCAGATCTCTTCTATAAAACGTAATTGTACTAGAGCAGAGGTCGAGATGTGTAAGAAGGGTTCCTGTGCCACCTTCAGCTCGGATCTGCTGCCACAACTTCAAATTGTTTCAAGAAAAATAGATCCTCTGCTTCAGGCTTAGAAAGTGTTCTTCCGGAAACCCCAACTCCTCATTTATGTGTCTTTAATTGCAGGGGTTTGACCGGATTTTGATGAAGATGGACAGAGCGCGCACCACGATTTAACAAATTTTTTTAAGTTGTGTATTCAATGGAATGTAAAGGTCCTGTGTCTAGCTTTCCTTCCCCACCCCCCCCACCCCCTCCCATAGGTACAACAAACGGTGCTAGCAGTGCAGTTATGTTGGAGTGCACTTGTACCTCTTAAAGGGCTATTCCCATTACAGCAAGTGCTGCTGGGTGGGCTTATTACTGCAAAGTGAGCAATTGTCAAAGGACATATTCTTAAAAAAAAAATGTATGCTTTACCTAATGCAGACCTCTTTTGCACCTTCAACTTGATCTATCTCACCGAACACAACTGTGTGCTTTCAGTGGTGGATGGTAATGCAGCCTTACTGTGATATTACCTATGGCTGGGAGAGTGGAGACGTGCATTTTCACTCATGTACAGGCCACAGGAACTGAGTTTTATCCACTCTGATAATGCTTCATTACTAGTCACCACTCAAAGCACACAGTGGTGCAAAAAAGACCTGTTTTTAAAATTGCCTACTTTGCCGTAATTGGCCCGTCCAGTAGCACTTGTATAATGGGAATACCCCTTTAAAACCGCCGTTAGTGTTGAGCGATTTTTATCAACAAAGTTGAAATCGGCAAGGTTTTTATGGTGATCGAAATTTCCAGATCATGCGATAATTTAGGTTTAAATCTGTTGATCATCTATTTAGATCGCGCCATTGTCGGGCTTCATGTCTTTTGGCGGCCAGCAAATCAGATTACAGAATTGAAGCAGGGTGAGATGTGTGTGCGAAGTCATGACTGGGATGTGTATGGTTGCGATTGGCTGGGAAAATTCATCTGACCTAGTATACATAGAACAGCGTTTCATGTTTCAGGCCTTGTGTCTCTCAGTGTTCTCATAGGATATTGGGACGGGCGCTCTGCTGTGGCCAAACAGTCTCAGCGATTTTAGTCTATTTCTTCACAGAGAAACTCTACTAATTATAGCTGTTGATCCTTCCAATTTAGTTAGATTAGAGATTTGAACTATTTTTTGTAGTTAGCTATAGGGAATTTTTTAATGCAGCATCTACCGCCTGTAAATATTATTGGCTGGTGGGAGGGGGGGGGGGGGGGCCGCGGGCGTGAACACAGACACGCTCTATCTATAAAGAAAACTGGATAACAAGTTCCGCCAAGACTTAGTGTAGTCTATTGCACTGAATATCTTTATTATTAACAGTTTGCTATTGAAAATTTCCTGGCGATTGGGCAGCCTGTATTTTATTGGATACATATCATTTCTAGTAACTGCAGGTCTCTTTGTTAGGTGCAAAACCCACTTTTATTATCAGTATACATTTCAGATTGGTGTTCATTTTCAATTGTACCCATTCCACCTGTGACGAGTTTGATATATCAAACCTTGCAGTTAAATTACAATCCAGACATCTTGTTGTCTGCACTGTTTGTTTGTTGCCAAAAATACCGTGTATCGTACGAAAAACATCACTGTTACGTGTTCTTTGACTTTGCGCACCCCAGCACTGTTCATTGACGCCTGGATCTACGTAACTCTTAAGAAACAGCAATTCTATATTCTCCACAGGTGAATTGAAAGGTGCAAAAAATACTGTTTATTATATCAAAACATAAACAGATTAGTGTTTTTTGGACTTTTTTGCCCAGTCCTGATTGGTTGATAGACACCTTGCAGTTTTAAATTTGAATCCAAGGCAATTTTGTTTTGATTAGAGGATTTGAAATCGCGTGATTTGCCGTCTTTTAATAAGAGACTTTCCAAACTATTCCTACCGCTTCTAAATTTTTTTATGCTGCACTTTGGAGGGCGTAAATGCAGGTGGTAAGCGAGCAAAGAGGGGGGTAGCACATGGAGGTTAGAGGTACGAGAGAACATGAGAAGGTGCTCTTCCAGTGCTGGTGACACACGCATGCAGCGGATCGTCAGTGCTGGGACTGTCAGGCTGTCATCCACTGGGTCAGGGCCCTGTGAATCTCAGTAACGAACAGTCGTCGCCATCTTCTGTCCTTCAGTGTTTAATGTCAACTGCATTAGCAGTCTTACTCCTCGTCTCCCAGTCACGGCCAACAAATGTCGTCATCTGCATCGTCAGCAGGATCATGCGGGTTTTTGGGTCATGCTGTGGTCCAGGACAGGTATGGTCAATGTCCAGTTCAAACTAAAATGGTGGTTGAAAAGACTCCTTTTTTCCCGGATTTTCTTAAAATGTGGGGGTTTCATGCAGGTTTGGGCTCATGCTGTGGCCCAGGACAGGTATAGTCATTGTCCAGTTGAAACTAAAATGGTGGTTGAAAGACTCCTTTTTTCCGGCTCACTTTTTAAATGTTGGGGGTCATGAGGTTTGGTGGCTTTTGCTGTGGCCAGGACGGTATAGTCTATGGTTCAGTGAAACTAAAATGGTGGTTGAAAGGACTCCCTTTTTCCGGCACTTTTTTTAAATTTTTGTTTTTTGTGGGGGGGTCATTGCAGGTTTGGGGCTCATTGCTGCGTTCAAGGACAGGGATAATTCAATGTCCAGTTCAAGTAACATGGATTGGTTATCAAATCATAACTGCCTTCTGGCAACTTTTTATTTGGGGTGATGCAGGTTTAAGGTCATGCAGGTTGGTACAAGACAGGGATAGTGAAAATGGTGTGTGACTTTTTTTTCTGTGACTTTATAACCTAAGTGTGTTGCCTAAATGTAGCACGTATCCATTTGACTGTTGTGGATGTTAATTTCAGCTTCTCCAGCCTTGTTTATAGGTTGTTGGTGTAATAATGAATGGTGTTGTTGTCTCCCATGTAGACTTTATGGTCATCGCGATAATCGATGCCACTATCGAAAAAAACCTTATCGATAGCGGCCGACTATCGGACGATCGATCTCGATAGACAAGCAATCGCTCAACACTAACGCCGTAATATATAACTATGTTTAATGGGTTTAATCTTGCATGTCAAGTCACCTCTGCCCTCCTGGCAATGATGTCATATGATGCCAGTCACTGACTTCACTCACTCCAGTTATTGGCTGCAGCATCATGACGTTGTCAGGGAGCAGCAGGGGTGTTTGAATGGTGCTTCACAGGTGAGTTAAGTTTGTAGTTTGTTTTTCCCAAATCCATGATCAACCCCTTGGATACCACTATGGGGTGCAAGATGCAATTAGGGGGGGGGGGGGGATAAAATATATATATATAAATAAATAGATATTATATATATATATATATATATATATATATCTCTATAGCGCGCCGGAGTGTACAGTATTTAACTATAACCTGCTCGCAGTTGGGCCTGAGGTGAGTGAGTTGAGAATTAAACATGACTTCTTCTATGGCTAGGTTCACATGGCAGTATTTTTGTAAAAAGTTTGCAAGACAAAGCCGGAATTGGTTCCAAAACATGCAGGAGGTGCAAATCTTTCATTATGTTTTTCCAGTATAGGTTTCACTCCTGGTTTTGGCTTATAAAGACTGATGTGAAATATGACAGTGTGAACCCAGCCTTAGGAGTGATGTAAATGTATTCCTATAGGGTGTTGGTAAAACAACCAAAGTTACAAGCAGGTCAACTTGTATTCCAGGTGACTGATGCTGGAAGCTACACCTGCAAGTGCCTGACATTTAATTTTAAAGGGGGTCTCGGCTCTTGATTCCTGTGCCTCTTGACTATAAGCAGACCAATGCCTGTCTACTGGGGCATAATGTGATGAGCTGTAATCTGTTTGGGAAAACATGGCAGACAGCGATTGTCCTGCAGTGTCATTGCATTAGATGTGAAGCATCACACAGTGCCCATTCACATCAGTGGGGTGCCTGTGTTATAAGAAGATATCCTCCAGAAAGAGGCAAAATATGAGGATCCTGAACAGAGGACCTTCCTCTCTAATTTTCTAATTTAGAATTCATAGACTAGAGTGTACCATTCCCTTTAAAGGACCACTGCAGGTTTTCTTCCCCTCTCAGTTTATTACACAATGATTTTCGGTGCACAAGTGTCAGTAATTTTGCTTACCTGCAGCTAAAGAGAGGATTTCTGTAGTTTTCTCCTTGGTGATGTGATCTATACTGTCTGTGCATTCTTAGGTGACTGACTTTGAACCTCCCATAGGAATGCATAGAGAGATTCACTTCAGATAACACAACTATGCTGTGTTTTTCAGGTCACATGACTCTGTTGCAGTAGTGAGACCTCCTATATTCCACTGCAGATAAGCAAACTTACTCCCACTATTGTGCACCTAAGAGCATTGTTAATTTAGGAGAAGGGGGGGGGACGGAGTGGTCCATCAAGCACTTGGCTATTCTGTGACACTGCCTGGATCTTGAATACCCGATGCCTGTTATGTCAATACATTGTTATATAGACACATGCCAGTTTTTTTTCTCAAAATATTTTTACTCAAAATAAAAAATTTTTTTTCAAAGATGAAAAAATAAACATTGAGCTTCAGTTAATAACTATAAACTTGGGCTTGTCCCCACGGCACAGGTTCTGAAAACCATCTGAAAAGCGACTGTAAACCTTTTCCATTAATTTAAATAGAAAATCCGTTCAGCAGTCCACACTGCACGGATTTCCCGCCAGACGGTTTTTTTACACCGCCGGCATAACAAAAAACTTAGAACATGTTCATTCTTCCGCCCAGCTTTCGGGCAGAACATGAACATGTGGGACGCCGTGAATCCGCAAACTACCTGTGTGCCAAAAAGACAAAATATTTGGCCTTTGCTGTGTGAACACACCCTAAAGCCCATCACTGCTGCTGTCTTCAACTACATTTCGTTGCTGCACTATCCATACACTTTTGTGGTCATTTCACTTGAAGCCTAAGGGTATGATCACACGATGTACTGAGGCACCCACAGGATGCGCCGCAGTACATCGTGTGTTTCGGGAACTCGCCCTGATCAGCGTGTACTCGGGGGAGGTGGGGGCAGCAGCCCGCTGGCCCCATTGACATGCATTACTCACGGCGGGTAATCGCCGCAATAATTTGACATGTCACTTATCTCCCCATGCGTACAATACCATCATATTGTATGAGCGGGGAGAGGAGATGTAATCCATAGTTCTCTATGGGATTTATGGATTGCCGTAATTATGGGGCGCATTTCCCTGTGTATTAAGCACAGTACGCCGCAAAATACGCAGCGAAATGCGCCCCAAAATAAGCCGTGTGAACATACCCTTAAGGTAATGGAAAGAGTTGCAAAGGTGGCAAATTCTGTCATTAAAGTGGAAGGGAATGTTTCTGTTGGTGAATGTCATTTAGTGGACACTAAGGAAGTTATGACCTATTCAGAGTGCCTTAAATGCCTTAGTAGGGCATGCTCTTTTAGACAGGTATGAGGGTGATCTGTTTTAATGTCTTCATATATGCTCATGTGAGTTGTATTGCCATTGTCTTTTTTTTTTTTTTTTTTCTCATTAGTTTGGCAGAGTCCCCCTTACATACACACGCTTCAGTTTAACCCCTCAAACAGATGGAGACAGCAGTCAAGTTGAGATGAAGCTGGCAGATGAAGAAGAGTGTGGTGATCAGCCTCTGGGGGAGCATCCTGTAAAACATCGGTCTGGAAATAATGGATGCAAAAGCTTATGCTTTAAAATTCTGGTGGTTGTGCTCTTATTCTTGATAGGTAAGAACCGGTCAAAAGCTGTGGCTTACAGTATTGGTGGGATGGGTTTAGTAAGCAAGTTCCTCACACACACACCTACGTGCATCTTTGTGGAAATGTTTATTGTCCTGGCGCGTATCAAATACCTAACAAAGCATCTTTGCAAATCCGCATTGACGTAGACTTCAAATAACGGATTTAGTCTGTGATATGCCATGGCAACAACCCGTTGCTTCTTAGTAAGGCTAGTAAGTAACTTAATGCAGTATAATTAAAAGGTCAGCGTTTTTGTAGTGTGTGACCATGCCCTCTACCAGTTTGTGTCTATGGTTCCAATGCCGCCCTGTCTTGTTCACTGGGGATGGAAGCAGGAAACCTCATGAAGCTCCTTACATACTTTAATTAGGAGGGTAAATACTGTAGCACTGTTCCTGCCTTCTCTCTGGAAAAATGGCGTTATATGACTCAGACCATTTTTTTAGTTCTTTTGCTCTTGCGTTTCAACAATTGTAACTTTTTTATTTTTTTTCAATGCGCAGTTGGATGAGGCCTCGTATTTATTGAGACAGGTGTATACTTTATGGGGGAATGTTTTAAAGTTCACTTAAATATTTTTTTTATTTTTTTTTTCCAAATGTTTTTTTTACACCATTTCACCTTTCACAATTAATAACTTAGGATTAATTACAGGTTATTACAGTGTTGGTACCTAATAGGTGTAGGTTTTTTGTGTGTGTAACATATGCACAATTATGTTTTATTAAATATTTTTATTTTTTATTCATTTTTTTACTCTTTCAGTTTGTTTTTTAAAATCCCATGAAGGGAGAACTGTTTTACTTATTATTATTATTATTATTATTATTATTTATTCTTATTATTTTTTTTACACTTAGTAATGTATTAGCATATTTATATATGTTAATACATTTTAAATTTGTGTAGTTGACACATGTAGTGTTCAGGGACAGCACACAGTCTCTGCCTGGTCACTGGCTGATACAGACAGCCCTGGGTCATACTCTAGGTCCCCAGGGCTGACATGTGCAGCCGTTCCCCGGGCCTCAGGTCGCCCCCCGGTCACTCTGGGTGTTCGATCACCCGACAGAGCAGGGAAACATTTTGATTGCGTTGCGGTGACGATCCGGAGCAATCAAAAAGTTAAAGCTCTGGGGTGCGGAGGTTTCCCCTAGTCTCTGGTGCTCGTAGGAGATGCTCTGGGATCAGGGGCTGTGTATAGAGCCCCGGATCTCATGCGCGAGCTGCGGCGCCCGGTAGCCGCCAAAACTCCTATATCTTGCAGCAACGTCTTAAGTCGCGTGGTCGGTCGTTTCAATAGGGAACCCATTTCTCAATAAGGCACGGATATGGTAGTGACAGGTCTGCTATTTACTGGGGGTATCACTTTTGCTATTTTGTTACGGGCTTTTAGAGCACTTTAGTTCTCATCTCTGCAGCGCCAAGCCAGTCTGCAATATTCATGAGTGGCCTATTGCTCTGCCCACACCTTGACTGTTTTCTGCCTATTTTTGTGAATAGGTAGAAAACTGTCAGTCAGTGGCGGATGAGCGGGGAAAGCAGCTGTTCATGAATGCTTTGGCCTCCTGAGGCGAGTTCCCTTAAATGCCATGATTTCAACAGTAGGGCGGTCGCTTCCTAATTTTACCCTCCATGAGGGCAGTATAAGGGACATGACGTGTTTTCCTTTAAAATATTGCTGTGGAGAACAGCCACCGAATGTGGTGATAATGGTAGGAGGAGATGGCAAGCCAGCTTGCCTATTTTGAGACTAATAACAACAGGCTGGGCCTAAGTTGAAATCGGCAATATAATAAAATAAACCGTATATAGAAAAGTACCTATGTGACGTATATGATGATAAAAATACACATTTTATTAATCACATCAATAACAATTGATTAAAAACACCAAACTAGCCGTGAAAAAAAGTGACACACACGCACTCTAAATCACTTAATGTGCTATGCGTATATACAGATGTTAAATGTACTGCCAGTATTGGATACACAAAACTGTATCGTGTGGATATTGAATACATAGAAGAATATGGATAGACAGTCCTACTAGATTGTGTAGACGGGGTTGCACCACCCCAGCCCTATTGTACGTTTTGCCTGCACTTTATGATTGGAACATTTGTTTCCAATATGTGGGAAGCTATTTTTGCATATTTTAACACTTGTTCTTTGTCATACTTTTAATTAAGCAAACACTTTTTTTTTCTTTTTTTTCCCCTTATAGGGTTTCTTATTGGGTACTTGACTTACCGAGGCCGTATTGGCTCTGCACAGCTTAATAATGGAGGGTCTGTGCAGTGCCTGTCTTCTACAGATGACCTGGACGATGGTGGGGAACCTGAATCTGAGGTTCCTGAACCAGAGACAGAAAAAGTACAGTACTGGAGTGACATAAGGCCTTTGTTTCAAAAAAAGATAGATACTACCTCCTTTGAGACCAGCATTCAGTAAGTACTTTGCATATCTGCAACCTTCAACCCCCACTCCACCACTCTAAAAAAGTAAGAAAATGCAGTGTGCTAAAGGGTTGTCTAGGTAAACCTAATGCGGTGTCTTCAGGATACTAGTGCTGTGATGAAATGGCACACTTCTGATGGGCTTCTGAAGATTTAGTTTCGATTGCCAGGGTGAACGCCCAAAAGTGATGCCGAATGGCATACAGTGCTGTAGTAAGGTTTTGGTTTTTTTTTTAGTTTGAATGGAGGTAGAAATAAACATTAGACTGGAGTAGTGCGATTTTGGTATAGAGGCGAGGCAAATTTATTTTATTTTTTTTGTTTATGGCCCCGTATCTGAAAAATTTGTTTTTTTATCCGGAAAAACCCCTTTAAAAGCTTTAGATTTAAACACCTTCAACAATAATCCTGATAAATGGATTGTACTGTTAATAATCTCTGTGAACCAAGTTAAATGTTATGTCTACCTCTTTCTTTGGATGCAGTAAAAACATACTTATTTGCAATGCAACTTGTGCCAAAAAAGGTGCTGGGTAGCATAATCATGGCTAGCATAGAATGCTGCTTAAAAGTTTACGTACCCTTTTTTTTTTTCTTCTGTGTAATTTTTACCTAAAATGATGTCCATTTTAGCAAGCCTGAAAAATAAATATGAGAGCAAAGAAATTATCTGAAGTTTATCTTTTAAATAGTAAAAAATTGAAACCCCAAAGGGGCTTTCACACGGTACGTTTTTGGTGTGTTTTTTGTGCAGGAAGGCACAGCAATTAATGCTATACATTGTTGCACAAAAAACAATTATTAATTTGACAGGGGTTTTCAGTTAATGGGATGACAATCAGGTGTGACTGGGTGACCTGTCCTAGTTTAAAGAACAGAGATTTATCAAAGTCAGATTTTTCACAGCACATTTCAAGAAGTGTCATAGCACAAACAGAGGAGACTTCTAAGGACATCGGGAGCAGAATTGTTGTTGCTTATCAGGCTAGAAAAGGTGGTTACAAAACCATCCAGAGTTTGACTCCACAAAGGAACCTTTGTGTTTCAGACCCAAAACGGACCCAAACACGCATCTAACAATGTGCAGTATGATCCACATTAGTTTCAATGTAAAACATGCAAAAGACATCTGAACGCCGATGTCTTTCTGATGTGTCTTACGCAGCAGACACCCTATTTAAAATTTAAGAGTGCGTTTCTGCTGCACGGAAAATGCATGCAAACGTGCACCACACTTTGGGTACACCTTTGGTTACGTTTTACTCAGCTCTCTTCAATCCGCTTTTCGGATTGAAAAATTCTGTGTGAACATACCCTTAAGGCTTCTCTCACATTAGTAAATATTTAGTATGCTTCTAATGGACTGATGAACATTAAGGCTAAGCTCACACGGCTCTGAGAACTGTGGATTACCGTAAGGACTGGGTCGCATTTCGCTCGTATTGGAGCACAGTACGCCGCGAAATGCGCCCCAATTTAACCCATGTGAACATAGCCTAACAACAACGGTGTGCATGGCAGGATTGTAGGGCGAAAGCCACTGCACTCCGAAAAGAAAATTGTTGCAGATTCCCTGACCAAGCCAGAAGGTTATTGGGGAGGGCATGGGGGGGAGGGGGGGAGGCACACTTACGAAGACTGTATATAAATAATGCTCGACAGTCAAATGTACTGTATTTATCGCAATGGGTCAGCTGTATAAAAAAAAAATCTGTTTTAGTCCAAGTTTACACCATTTATTAGTTGGTGTACTTAGCAAAAACACACAATTTTTAGAACCTTTTTGGGTGCAAGGCATGACCTGTTAGACCATGGCTCCCTTCCATTGAAGTCATTCCTGTTATTGCGAGGTCTCTTGTGTCAGAGTGGTACAGAAGTGTCCTAAAACTGTCTAAATCACTCAATAAATGTCGTGTAAAGAAAGTAAACCAGTATTTTGATGCAAGTTGCACCAGAATTCTGGCACATTTGCTCTAGTGAATATGTCCCAATGTTTTGTGGATAAATAAAACAAAGTAAAGATTTTTTATTTCGATGCGGAGGGTTATGTTTGAACATGGGGGAAAAACGCTGCATTCCAGCATAAACACCTTATATCCTCTGTAGTGGTAGTATCATGCTGTGGGCCTGTGTGGACCAGGATGTTTGGCCATTGTTGGTTATGCTATAATTTTACTAGTATAATCAGGACATCTGTCTGAGCTGAATCTCAAAATGTGGCAGACAACGATCCAAAGCATACATGTTGTTTTGGAACAGACAAGTTAAAGTCCTGGAGGGGGGTCACACCAGGTCATATATAATTTTGCCAATCCAATATATTAGATAATTTTTTCTCAATAAATGTCTAATTTTTTCCATTTTTTTTTCCTGTATGTCAATTTATGTAGAGATGGGAGGGGGGGCGGGGAGACTTTTAGGCACCACTGTAGATGCAAATTTGTCTATACACAGAAAACAGTGGGTCCAATCTTGCTGAGGTTTGCCGCCTTTCATATGTAAGGTTGTGTCACACTTAACTGTTAGCAACTAGAAGGCTATGTTCACACGGCGTAATTGCGGGGCATACAGTACGCAGCGCAATTACAGCGGGTGTTTGGGAGTCACACTGATTGGCGCGTACTCTCGTGACGCGGGGGGACCGGCAGCAGGGGCCGCCCCCATAGACTGTCATACTTATTCCCCGGTGCGTACATTACGATATATTGTAGCTCAGGGGAGAGGTGGATGTAATCCATAGTTCTCTGAGATACTGTGGATTACGTCATTTTGGCTCCGCATTCTCATTATATTAGAGCGCAAATAGACGAGAATTGCGTGCCTAAATTTCCCCCGTTAACTTGTTAATACCCATAAGGTTTTGTTTTTTTTTTTTTTTTTTTTTTTTCTCATAAGAAACTTGAAGGGGTACTCCCATCTCATTAATTAGCTTTAAACATGTAGGCAGAGCTAAATATTGCTATCAAATAATTTCCCCCCAAATTTTTTCTTTGTTTTAGAGTTAGAGCACTTATCTCTTGCTTACGTAATCTTCCCTAGGTTACCGACCACCACTTTATTAGCAGGGTCATGTCATTGCGGCTCTTTTAAAGGTTTTTTTAAATAGTGTAAAGAGATTGCCCGGGGGAAGCCTTGTGCCTCCCTGTCAGGCCTGCATTGCACATAGCTGTGTTTCCCCACTTGAAGTTTTCCCTTTTAAAAACGTACAATTTTTAAAAAATAGCTGAACCTTTATTTTTTAAAATTTTACATATTTTAGTCCTAATACTAAATATTCTTCTATGCCTCCTCTAGGAGATTCTTCTCATGATAAATACAACTCCACTAGCTTACATTTATAGCCAGACCTCCTGCTTGGCCCCCCCCCCCCTTGTTATTATTTTTCACACTCCTCATCCCCAGTTCCCCAATAGGGCAGTAAAAGGGAAGTAGCAGAGCTTAAATACCTCTTGTGTGGAACCCTCCACGCTCACAGGATGGGGACCTGAAGAGGGGGGGGGATGATTTTAGGCCACTGCCAGATGGGTAAAACACAAAGTAAACTTTTGCTGTAACTATCCATCAACCAGCCCCGGAAAAGTTTTTGGTTTATACAAAAAAAAGTAAATGCCCTGTATTTTTTGGAAAATAGGCAATTTTGGGGAAGTCTCGTAACTGGTTTGACAACGAAGACATTTTTGGAAAAAATGGCTTTATACACCAAAAAACTTCATTTTTTAAAGGGTGTGGAATGATGAGCATTATGTCACTTTACAAGACTCCATCAGGTATGCTACTCCATGTTTTTGTTTGTGGCTGCAGACTCTGTGATCAACTTTTTATTTATTTTTATTAAATGTAGGGGAAAAAAATCCCAGCAATTACCCTCCTCTGTTATGATAACAGTATATTGACCATTAAAGGGGTTCTGCCATGAGTGGAAAAGATGGCCGCCAGTGCTGGCTAGAGAGCTGGCTATTGGCCCTTTTAAACTCCATTTGTTTTTAGGGGGTTCAGTACCTGGGCGCGTTTTGGTCTGCTCGAAAGCCCTGAAAGAATGGGGGAAATGGGGTGAAGGCAACATGTCTCCAGTCAGCACTGTGAGTTTTGGTGAGCCCATTCCACCGAGATAGGTAGGACACGCACTTATCAGACAGTGATGGCATATCCTACCATTATGTCATCTTTGTCTATCATGGCAAAGCCCCTGTAATGCCGCAGAGATTCTTGCTTACGTTGCATTTACTGTACTTTGTTTTTTTTTCCCTCCCTGCCTTTCAAGTGTGCTATATATTTAATAAAAATTCTTATACATTTTTTACTTTTTTTGGGGGGGGGAATACATGCAGCAACAAAAAAAGCAATTCTGGCGTTTAATTTTTTTGTTACCTAGGGATAAATTATATTTTTGGATGTGACAATACCATTTGTGTAGTTTTTAAAAAAAGTTTTTGCAAGGTGATGAATTGGTAATTTTTTATTTTTTTTATTGTATTTTTAAAAATGCCTTCCTTCCATCTGTAGATGGATAGGCCCCTAGTTGCCATGTTTAATTATCCACACCACATGATCTGCGGAGGGGAGATCGGGGACTGGAACAATGCTGCATAATCTCCAAAAAATTGGGAATCTCGCAAGAGAACAAAGAGTGACTTTTGATCACTATATTTACTATTTTGCCATAGGCAAACTTAAACTCTATCGTTCTCATCTATTAAAAACTAAAAGTAACTTTTATTATATTAAAATTTAACCTCTATACACATATTTAAAAACCGATTTCCCATCCTCATTTAACCCTTTTTGCTTCTGAAAAAGGGGAAAAACTCCCTTTCTCTCAAGTCTGGTGGGAACCCACCCATTTAAAGGAGAGCCTTATTCTATAGCAAAGTACTACTTATAAGGGGTCCCAAAACCCAAATACTTGGCGTCGTCCCTAATCTCAGACAAGAACAAATAAGCCCCCTTGTGAAACCCTCTGCAGCAGGGGACACTTTGTAGACAAGGGTGAGAGATCACAATTTTAAAACGTATGCCCTGAATCGGGCGAGAGAGTTAGATATTTTTAAAAGTAAAAGTTTTTAGTGGTTAATAGATAGAGAACTGATAGTTTTTAAGTTTTGCCTATGGCAAAATGTAAAAATGTGGAAAAGTGCTGCACAAGCCCTTTAAACCTTTTTGTTTTGAGGCCACGTTTGCGGTGGCCTCTTAAATTTCAGTAATCTCCAGTTCAAACTGTAATTCATAGCCGTTATCCACTGGTTGCTGCAGGCTCAGCGAGTGAACCTTCTCCATACCTCCCTTCAAGGGGTTGTCTCGCTACAAGGATTGTTTTTTATATCAAAGATCTTGCAAAAACAAGTCACTTTGCAATATGTGTCCATTACCAGTGTCCTACCTATTCCAAGATATCCCCTCTTGTATGAGCTGCATCAGCTCCTTAGGTCGCTATAGCTACAGAACTGTTTGATCTCTCATGATAGGCTGCCAGCACTGGTTGCTAGAGCTACAGACCTGGCTTCTACTGCAGCCTAGTGGAAGCCAGTAAACACGCCCCTGAATTCAAAGTAAAACCAAGAAAACAGGACTGATGTAAGATAAATCAATGTAGTGAGACAACCCCTTTAACGACGCTTGATATACAGTTGCATCATTAAGGGGTTCAAGAAGAAAAATCTAATCAAGGAGCTGCACACTGATAACTGATTGCAGAAAGAGAGTACATTAAAGGGGTTTTAAAAGTTACTTGGGATACTTTCAAGAAAATGTCCATAAACCCAGATTAGTGCTTTAGCAAATCGGTGACCTGTGGGTCCTCTCCGGGCCTACTGCTTCAGATTAGTCATCAGTTGTGCTTACTGGTTTTATTGTCCCAGACTGTGCTGATGTCTATTGGGCTGCTTTCATTTATAACAGAAGTCCTGAGACCGAGCTGGAGCAGTCTTATGACCGCCTAGAATTTATTCACACCATTTTAGCGCAGCTTAAAGCATTTTGACAGGGGCTCCTATGAGCAGAGCCTTACAGTTGTGCCTCCACAATCTTTGACTACTACCTGCCCCTGGGAAGCAACCATGAGTATCCCTAGGAATCGCACATATTATTTTGAAACCTAAAGTAGCTGTCTCGCCAGGCAGTCACTTTATCTCTTTCCCTGCCAAGGCCAGAAATTGTTTAATGTCATCATGACCGTAAACAATTTCTGTGTCTAATATATATGGGCCAGAGGTTATATCAAATGAAAGCACTTAGTCTTGTGAAATACTTTAAATGATCATGCTAAAGCACCTTTTAAAATCTTATTTTTTGGAGCTGGGGTTTTCATTCTGTCTAGTTAGAAGCATTAAAGGGGTTGTCCACTTCCTAGAGAAAAAACTGTTTCAATAGCTTCCAGGCTATCGGTAAAAAAAAAAAAAAAAAAAAAGTTAGCTGCAGTGGTCACTAATTTACATCACTGTTTGGAAGTGAACAGCTCTAAACAGTGATGTAAGAGGCACATGCCTGAAACCGGGGCGTATACCGTAACTTTTTTAAATTTTACTGAGCCCGGGAACTATTTAAATTTTTTTTTATAAGGTAGAAAAGTCCTTTTTATGCATTTAATTTTTTTTTTTTTTGAGTCACTTATCAAAACTGTCTGAAGGCTGGGTGACAGTTTTACTGTATTTTGATATTAGACTTGGAGTCCTATTTATCAAAACTATATTATGAATTGTATGAAGATTGTGCACACACACCCCTTTGGTTTTTATTGTGCTATTCAGATTTTAAATTAACCCCTTAATGACATTTGATGTAGAGGTACATAATGCCAATAAGAAAGTGTGGAGCACTCCATGTGCAGTGGGTATTGGCTGATGACTGCTGACACATGCCACTAACAGCAGAGTTTGGAGCTGGCTCTGATCCCTGCTATTTAACCATATTGGTGCCGCAGTGTCTAACTGGATGAAGCACTGTACCTCTCTCTGATAAGCCACCCTCTCCCCCCTACTAATGAGATGCAGGGTGCTGATCGGGTACTGTGGCAGCTTGAAGCCTAATGAAAGCTGCCATGTAAGCGCTTCTATTTGTTTCATGCATCTGGCAGAAAGAAATGGAACTGTCGTCTTGATACACCTTTCTGCATTGTCTATATAATGTGGTCACACATTATCACACAAGTGGTCAAGTACATTTATGTGTTAAAAAAAAAATAAATAAATAAAAAAGTTAACCACGTGGTGAGAAGGGGTTAATCGCAAACCCTTTTGCTGCTCTGATTTTCTAAGGATTCACTACGGTGTCCTTTAACTGAACATTTATCTTCAAGGCTAACCACTTAAATTTGTGGGGGGTTTTTTGTTTTAAAAAGCATTTTAATGAAATGTATCTCCATGTTTCTCTCTAACAGGCCTAACAAAATTACTCTTTTGAATGGCGATTCAACAGAAGATACCTTTATTCCTTCTTCGTATGTTGCTTACAGTCCTGCTGCCTCCGTTACTGTAAGTTTTTATATTTCAGTATAAAAACATCTGACGAGTGTTTATACTGGTGTATGTGATGATCTATTAGGGCTTATTCACACGGCGTTTTCACTCCATGTTACAAGCGCTTTTTCGATCCGTCTCGGGGACTGACAGGACGGACCTAGAGTCGGAGCTAAACAATTAGCAGTGACTTCATCAATGCAGTCTATGAGGAAGACGCAGCGGCGTTCACATGAGAGATCACCGCTGCGTGTTTCCATATCGCAGCTCGGGTCCGTCTTTGAAAGAATTACATGTCAATTCTTTCAAAGACGGAGCCGACAGGCAGGAGGGAAACACACAGCGGCGATCTCTCATGTGAACGCCGCTGCGTCTTCCTCATAGACTGCATTGATGAAGTCACTGCTAATTGTTTAGCTCCGACTCTAGGTCCGTCCTGTCGGTCCCCGAGACGGATCTAAAAAGCGCTTGTAACACGGAGTGAAAACTCCGTGTGAACAAGCCCTTAATGTACTTCCCTCATTGTGTTCTTTTTGAATACGTTTTGTGTTTGTTACACTTTGTAGTCATTTATACCAAATGTCTGCAGTGAAACCTAATTTGTGATATTGTGGTATCCAAACGAAATGGCTCAGACACTAATTTTGGTAAAATGTTGTTGAGAACACTACGCACATGATGGCATTACAGTGGCATGCATTAGCTTTAGCATTTTTTTTTTTACATTGTGTAAAATGTAAAAAAAAAAATACTGCAGTATAACATATAGACTTGTCAAGACCTGAACAAAAAGGGATGTAGCTCAATTCTCAGCCACTGCTCAATTCTCAGCCACATAGCACTGCTCTGAAGCGTACTAGAAATCGAAAAAAAAGAAGTAAAACTACCTTAATTTATTTTAGCATATGTTTAAGTTATTCCCATCACCTAAATTCTAGGTTAGGAGATGGGAACGGAAAGTTGGCTGCACATGCGCGGCTCTCTACATTCACTCCTATGGGAGGTCAGGCTACATTTGGCGCTCCAAAAGATGAGAATGAAGAAAGTTGCGTATCCATGGCTGGCTCCTTCTCCTTTCCTATGTTAATGGAAATAACTCTAAGGCCATGTTCACACGGCTTAAAATGGGCCGTATTTTGGTCCGTAATTACGCGCCGAAGTGCGCAAATTACGGGCTGAAAACGGCCCATTCATTACGGTAATCCACAGTTCTCATAGAGAACTATGGATTACGTCTCCTCTCCCTGCTCGGCGAATACGCCGAGGGGGGAGATAATTCACATGTCACTTTCTAGCGGCGTATACGCGCCGCTAGTAATGATTGTCTATGGGCCGGCTGAGGTTCCGGCCCCCCGCTCTCGCCCTGCCCCCGGCCACACGGCGTAACTGCGGGGCGTAATTACGTCCCACAGTTAACCCGTGTGAACATAGCCTTAAGGATTTTTCACGAGATTCCCATTATCCAGGGTTTAGACTTGGGTTTTGTCATCAATATATTTTTAGAGACCAATTCTTAGTTCCCACATTGGTCAACTGTTTGAAGGGGCTTCTGTGCTTCAGTCGACAATGTGTTTGTTCTATACTGCTCCACACAGCTGCACATTGCATACTTGCTATGCAAGGTATTGCAATATAGTTTCATTTATGTACTTTACAAGTAAAGCATGCTCATGCCTTTTTTTGCATTATAGTGCAAGGTGGCATTTTCCATGTGCAATGTATCTAATTTAAGAAAATCTGAGGCTACGGGGATCTTATCAGATGCAATCAATATTGGCCTCTCCACAGCCCCTTCAATGTTGTGCCAAATTTACCATGCTGAATAAAGTAAGCAGACTATAGCTTTAGAAACTGGTATGATGGGTGTATTTATTCCATATTGACTGAGAGAGAAGCTCAAAAATGGGTAAATGCATCCTCTAATGAATTGAGCACAACTGATTTTCAGTGTTATCATTTAACAAAAACTTGTTGAATGTACTGTTCTTTAATACGTCAATATTTTTTTTTATTCTTAGGGTGACCTTGTTTATGCACGTTATGGCACTGAAAGTGACTTTGAAGAGCTCAGTGGGAAAGCTGATTTAACTGGAAAATTGGTCCTTGTACGATCTGGATCTATACCCTTTTCAGCAAAGGTATTTTTATATGTATTTCACGTCAAACTGGGCCAAACGCATTCATGTACAGTGCAAATTCAAATGTCGGTAGAAAATGCTTACCTGTTACAGTGGGGAAAACAAGTATTTGATACACTGGCGATTTTCCAAATTTTCCCACCTACAAAGAATGGAGAGGTCTGTAATTTTTATCATAGGTACACGACAACTGAGAGACACAGAATCTAAAAAAGGAATTCCAGAAAATCACATTGTTTCGATTTTTAAAAAATTTGCTATTTATTGCATGAAGTATTTAATCAACTACCAACCAGCAAGAATTCTGACTCGCAAAGCTGTTAGCTTTTATTTAAGAAGCCCTTCTACTCTGAACTAATTACTTTATTATTTGCACATGTCTGAATTTGTTACGTTTATTAAAGACATTCATATTTGAAATATGGATAAACCTATTATTATTCAATAAATATTTATAGTACAATTAAACCTCAATTTAACAACACAAGTTTATTAAATCTAATTAATATACACAATCAAAAAGAAAAATCTCCCCCACACTGATATTCACTGTGGATATATACAAATAAGCACCAAAGACAAACAATATGGGCAATTTATATAGGTAAATGAGTTACTCACATTACTGTAGTTGTCTCATCTGGTAGACTCCATGGAACAAGTGTCAGGTGCTAGGCGGCGCTCAGCCTGCAGGGAGCAGCAGTCTGCAGCAGCTGATTTGCGACCCCACCCGGATAGACAGTCTGCTGGCAGCTCTGTGACTGACAGAGGCCCAGCCACTCTGCACAGGGGGCATGTCGCACCAGCCAATGGGAGGACACAGAGGCCGCTACAATCGGCTGCTGGGGCGGTGTCTGGGAATCGCATTTAAACTCCCTGCAGGCTGAGTGCACTGCCTGTGATATTCTCCTGGCTGCCTTCAATACCTTTGCTTATCCTTGTACCAAACCTCGGCTTGTTTACGTTTTCTCTCTGGTTCTGATTTGTGGCTTGGTGTTCCTGATTTGTGTTTGACCCGGATTGTTTGACCTTTCTTCCTCCTGAAGGCTCCAGCACTCTAGCAGCGCAGGGACTGTCGCCCAGTTGGCGTCTGCTGCCTAGAGCAGCACGTCAAGTAGGCAGGGACAGTGGGCTGGGTTCCAGTCGGGGCTCACTGTAACTCCCTTGACGTGACAAAAATAATATATTATTCCAGTTGCTAACCCTAATCAATTCCCTAGATTAAACCCTTTAGATCGGAGGGGTCATTGCCCCAATAAGGGCTTCTCCACCACTGATGGCTCTCCCTCCAAAATCCTCATAAGTCCCTTGATGTACAGAACATATAGGTCTCAATACAATTAAATAGGGAGAAAAGTCCCGACGCATTTCCCCTACCTGAGTAGGTTCATCAGGGGACTATGGTACAAAGAAGCCCCAAGATATCCGGGGACAAATTATGTGTGCCTGAAGATATACAGAACAGTCTGTATAAAAGACACCTGGTCACACAATCCATCAATCGCACTCCAGCCTCTCCAGCATGGCTAATGAGCCGTCTAAGGACACCAGGTACAAAACTGTAGACCTACAAAAGGCTGGGATGGGCTACAGGACAATAGGTAAGCAGCCTGGTGAGATTAATTAGAAATGATTAGAAAATGGAGGAAACACAAGATGACTGTCAATTTTCCTCGGTCTGGAGCTCCATGCAAGGTCTCTGATAAATCAGCCCAGAACTATACAGGAGAATCTGGTCACTGACCTGAATAGAGTTGGGACCACAGTCTTAAAGATTACGTTAGTAACACACTACGCCGTCATTGATTAAAATCCTGCAGGGCATGCAAGGTACCCCTGCTCACACCAGCATGTCTTGGTTAGTTTGAAGTTTGCCAATGACCACCTGGATGATCGAAAGGAGGCATGGGAGAGGGTTGTGGTCGGATAAGACCAAATCAGAACTTTTTGGTATCAACTTCACGCACTGTGTTTGGAAGAAGGATGACTACAACCCCAAGAACACAGTCCCAACAGTGAAGCATGGGAGTGGAAACATCAGTGCTTTTCTGCAAAGGGAAAGGATGACTGCACTAAATTGAAGGGAGGATGGATGTGTATAGAGATTTTGGCCAACAACCTCAATAAGAGCAATGAAGATGGATCGTGGCTGGTTCTTCCAGCAAGACAATGACCCAAACCACACAGTTAGGGTATGTTCAAACGGAGTAATTGCGGGGCGTACAGCACGCTCCGCAATTACGCTGGTGTTTGGGAGCTTGCGCCGATCGGCATGTACTCCCGCAGGTCATAGACCATCATTACTCGCGGCGCACAAGTGCTGTGAATAAATGACATGTCAATTATCTGCCCGCTTGTACAAATAAGCCGTGTGAACATAGCCTTAGGGCAACTAAGGAGTGGTTCCGTAAGAAGGATTTCAAGATCCTGGAGTGGCCTAGCCAGTCGCCAGCCCTGAACCCAATCAAAAATCTTTGGAGGGAGCTGAAACTCTGTGTAGTCCAGCGATGGTCCCGAAACCTAGAAGATCTATATGGAGGAGTGGGCTGAAATCCCTGCTGCAGTGTGTGCAAACTTGGTCAAGAATTACAGGAAACGTCTGACCTCTGTAATTGCAAACGAAAGTTTCTGTACAAAATATTAAGTTCTGTTTTTCTATTTCAAGCAATAAAATACAAATTATTTGAAAAACTTTACAATGTGATTTTTCTGGATTTTTTTTATTTTTTTTATAGATTGTCTCTCACAGTTGAAGTGTACCTATGATAAGAATTACAGTCCTCTCCATTCTTTGTAGGTGAGAAACTTGCAGAATCGCCAGTGTATCAAATACTTATTTCCCTCACTGTATATAACGGATGACATTCCTGCCAGAGGAGACAATCCATGACATGATGTGGTTCACTAAAAACAGATTTGAGCTCCAGGTCTCTCAGCTGAAAACTTGCCATATGAGGGATTAAGTTCCAAATGCACATGAAAATCCACCCAGAAATTTACAGGAACAGAAAGAGAACCTTTTTGGTAGTGTTCTGTTGTAAGACTTGAAACCCAAATAGAAACTTGTGTTGTGATATCTTGAACTGCTTATGGTCTACAGGGAGTAATGGCAATAGATTCCTCAACAATTAAACGTGTTCACTCAATTTTGTTAGGCACTACAGGGATAATGACCCCAGTGCATTGTTGTAGTTTGGCACTTGCTGCTATTTGTTAGAGTAAATTGTCACTTTCCCCCATTTCTTTAGGTTCAGAATGCTGAACGAGTTAAGGCATCTGGAGTCCTTATCTATCCCGAGCCTACTGACTTTTTGTTTCCTGATCAGAATAATGAGATTGATTCTCCTTTTGGCCATGTAAGTGGTGTTCAGTGGTGGTTTGTTACAGGTGTAAAATCCTATTATTATTATTATTATTATTATTATTATTATTATTATTTATTTTTATTTTATTTATTTATTTTTTAATCTGTCTGAAAATTAGGCAGTTCTGGTTTTTTTTGAGTATTTATTTATTAAATTTTGAATGCAAACCTTACATGTAAAAAAAAACAAAAAAAAAAACATACAAGACCAGAAAAACTCTGTCCGCTACAGACGATCACACAATGAAATGTAGAGCAATTTTAGGCATCTAACCATAGACCTTTTTACCATGTAGTATGTTGGAGTCAAATTAATATAACCATGCAGAATATTGGAAGACATGACACTATGCCAGGTAACCATATATATTAATTCTATCATAAGCATAGACCACTTAAAAAAGTATAGGTCTCCCTGCTCCTAGGTTTCACTTAGTTATAGTATCAGAGTAAATCCTGTCCCTTAGGCAGTTCTGTTTAATTATTTTATTAAACTTTCTGTGAGCTTTCTGTAGTTCTTCCTCAACTGTTTGACAGCAAGCTCAGTAATTGTGTCTTGCGCACTGGAAACCGCTGTGTCGAGCTTAGGAGATCAGGCTTTTTTCAGATCATCCTTTCAAACTTCAAAAAACAAAGATAATCCCTAGTCGCAATCAAAAACGAATCGCTGACAGAAAAAATGACTGAAACATAACTTTTAATAACATTTGTTAAAATGGATAATATACACAATATGCCACCTTAAATATGTAATCGCCAATATAGCTAAATGTCACAAAAGTATGGTTGAAACAAGAAGAAGAATCAGGTAAGTATATATAATGTCCTGGGAAAGCATTTTTTCAAAGAAGATAGCCTTGTCTCCCGGAACTTCCTAGTCCATTCCCAAAAAGTCTGGAATCCCACAAAATGGATCAAAATCCAACTGGGAAGTAAAGGAGGCGAAGATGACCCTATTAAAAATCTGCATAAATGGCAGTATAATCGAAAAGAGTGGCTCCACCCTATGGAGGCTGTCCCTATTATGCCTTATTTGGGGAGATGGTAACAAAGTTTTTCCCAGTAGGAAAAAAGGGGACCAGACTAGGCAAATCTTTGGATTAAAATCCACATAAAGTATCAAAAATGCAACAAACTGCCTATAGATTAGAGTTGTATATAGCCAAACAATTATCACCAAGCCTGGTGATTCCCGCCATGTTTTCCCGTGTAAGAATAACTGTTACTCAGGGGAGCTATGATTTTATGTCATAAGGCAGAACTAAACATTTCAATAGCAGGAAAAGTGCCGAAACCCATATAATGGTGTATGGGTGCAAACCTGCACTCATAGTTGTCACCGGTGGCCAAAAAGAAAAGGTAAGATAATGAAAGCTACTGGGAAAAACTTTGTTGCTGTATGTATAGGGCATAATAGTGACAGTCTTAATAAGGCGGGTCCGCTGTTTTCGGGGAAATTACCCCGCCATTTAGGCCGATTTAATAGGGTCATCTTCCCTGCCTCCTTTATTTCTCACTGGATTTATATCCATTTTGTGGGATTCCAGACTTTTTGGGAATGGACCAGGAAGTTCCCGGGAAACAAGGCTATTTTCTTTGAAAAAAATGCTTTCCCAGGAAACTAGCATATATACTTACCTGATTATTCTCGTTGTTACAACCACACTTTTGTGGCATTAGCTATATTTGTGATTTACATATTTAAGGTGGCATATAGTGTATATTAATAATATTTGTTAAAATGGATAATTAAGTTATGTTTTTAGTCATACTTTTTCCATCGGTGATTTGAATTTTTTCAGAGCATCTTTTGAAGCCTCACGCCCTGGCTCTCAATGCTTTTAACAACAAAAAACTAGGAGTGTGCAATGTGAGCTTGAGAGGCAATGGACACCGTGAAGTTTTAGGGTATGTTCACACGGTCAAATTTCGACGCGCATATTGCGGTATGTTTGCGCTCTAATACGAGCGAGATATGCGCCGAAATTACAGTAATCCACAGTTCTTATAGAGAACTATGGATTACGCCTCCTCACCCCGGGCGTACAATACGATCGTATTGTATGCCGGGGAGATAAGTCGATCCCAAACAATCGGCGTAATTGTGGGGCGTACTATACGTTCCGCAATTACGCCGTGTGAACATAGCCTTACAGGGTACTTAGAAATGTTTTTCAAACAGGAAGTGCTGCTGCTTGGCTGCAAACAAGGGAGGATATATTCAGCACAAGTTAGCATTAACAGAGGAAAGTAAAGACTTAGGCAAGCAATTTTAAGTCTTTGACTCACCAGATAACCTCCTTTTAAAGGGGTTGTCCCAGTCCATTTTTTTTGTTTTTGAACTTATGCGACTGCTGTAAATCAAAGTGATACTTGCCTCCCCACACACACCCTTTTCAGCACTTCCTCTCAGCTGACTTGTTAGCTTTGCAGCTGCTGATTGACTACTGTGCTCACATCTTTTCCTGACTACTTCCAGTCAGGAAAAGACATGATCCCTTGATCACCACGGACCATGAAGATATAACAGGTAGTTCCAGGTAAGTATCACTCCTTTTTTTTTTTTTTTTTTTTTTTTCTTTTTTGCAGTAGCAAATTGAAAAAGGGGGGAAAAAAAACTTTGAAAACCAGTTGTAAAATGTTTTTTTTCACTGAAAGCGTTTCCTTTTTCACAGCTCAGATCAATGATGAGTGAATAAATTTGCAGGGGGATTGCTTGACAGTGCGTTGCATTTACTTGTTTATTCTTGTGCTATGTAGGCTCATTGTGGCACTGGTGATCCTTTCACTCCTGGATTCCCTTCATTTAACCATACCCAGTTTCCACCATCAAAGTCTTCAGGACTCCCACAGATTCCAGTTCAGACTCTTTCCAGTAGAGATGGAAGAAAGCTTTATGGGTACGATCAATTTCTTGTATGTGTATTTTTGGGGGGGGGGTTTCATATGGCTACCATAGTATTGACTTTCCATTGTGTTTCTGCTGTAGGTTCACAATAAATAAAAACTGCATGCGCTCAAAATGCAATGCATACGTAGATGTAGCACTTCAGTGTTGCGTTAAATGCTTCCCAGTTCATGAAAGTTAATCCTCCTGTTTTGACTCTAGGAAACTTGAAGCTGTTGACTGTCCAACCAAATGGGAGGGTGGTTGCAGGCTTGGCAACCAGTATAAGGTCAAGCTTGATGTGAACAATAGTTTTGCTGAGAAGAAAATTTACAATGTCTTTGGTGCTATTAAAGGCTTTGATGAACCAGGTAACTAAACAATCCTATACTGTGTTTTTGTTTTTTTTACCACATGTTGCTTTCTAGGGAAACCATTATACAAATTCCATAACCAACCTTCTGTGCTGTATTTATGCAGATCGCTATGTTGTGGTTGGGGCGCAGAGGGATTCCATGGGAACTGGAGTATCCAAGGCAGTTGTTGGGACATCTTTACTTATAGAGCTTGCCCGCATGATGTCACAAATGGTTAAAGGTAAGGTTTTTTTTTTTGTTTTTTTGTTCTACTTTCCCGTAATTATAAAGCTTGAAAATGTCTTAAAGGGGTATTTTTACATTGATAAGCTTTAAATATGTAGACAAAGATAAAAAAAAAACTACATTGCTGTTCTGATTTTGCTTTGTTCCAGATCTAGAACAGTTGTGTTTTTTTTTTCTTTTTTAAATCTCTGTGATTACACCAGTTTCTCTAGTTACCAACCACCTCTCTGCTCTAGTATTCCTGGCCGGGGTGGTTAAGTCACTTCATGCTGTGCCTTCCCAGCACAGGAACTTGTTTTTGTTGCTTACTAACACTGCTCTGTAGCTTTATGGCTTAACTGTTACTTCTAGACTTCCAAATGACTATTGACGAGCAGAGTTAGCAGATGACTTGTGGCATGGTGTAATAGTGCCACATATAAATGATTGAGCTCTTTAGTACAACCCATATTACATCTAGTGTTCTGTGAGCTTGGTATACACTTGTTTGAAGTGTGTGAAACACCTGAATGCGTTAGCTTGGTTATTCATGTAGTAGATTTTGGGCTAGCATAACACACAGTGGTTGCATCATGGCCTGAGGCCTACAAGTCAGTACAGTCTTGAAGTTGAAAGACATGTGGCCCTTAACGTGTGAACTGCTTGAAGTTGGTTTTAATCTGAAGGCGGCACTGACTTGCAGGCTAGTTCAGACCGTGACTGCAGAGTGTGAACACAGCCTGATTGTACATTGGTAGACCAGGCTTGTGGTTGTGGGAGTTTTTTTTTTTGGGGTTGAAGCATATCTTTTAACAATTATGCTTTTGCTACAGAGGGGTACAAGCCCAGAAGGAGTATTGTATTTGCAAGCTGGAGTGCGGGAGACTTTGGAGCGGTTGGTGCAACTGAGTGGTTGGAGGTATTTATTTTCTATGTTTGTTTTATCTTAACCACACCAGCAAACTTTTTTTTTTTTTTTTTTTTTTTAATTTTAAATTTTAAATTTTGTGGTGAAAGGGGGGAAAAAAGTGGTAATGTTGCTTTAGTGAACCAAATCTGAAAGTGGTTCAAGCAGGAAAGAGAAGTGTAGGCCTTTCCTTTTTTCATATCTCCTATTACTTTTAAATCCACATCTGGCTGGGTTCACACATGGTGTTCTTTGGATGCATCAAAAACACATGCAGCAGTTAAAAAAAAAAATTTTAATCCAAATTTTACCCTTGTTTCAAATATGATTTCAATTTAAAAACCTTTGCTTTTCATGAAAAACCCATGCATTTTCTACATGCGATTTTGATGCAGTTGTGAAATAAAAACAAAAATGCAATGTTAAACCCAGTCTAAGATTAGATTCATAAACAATAGTATCTACAGGTTTGAGAGATTACCAGGGGTTGTAAAAAAAAAAAAAAAATCTCTCAAATAGCTAGTCCTAATCTTTAGTCATTTTCATGTGATGTTTTCTGTTCTAATATATGGGGTTCTTCTGCTTGGCTGCAGTTTTCTTGTGCCATGTAGAACTACTAGTCCAAGTAAAATTTTGCTGTGCTTTGTCTGTCTTGCAGACCCCTTGTTTCCTCCCTAATGTGGAGGGCCTTGAGAGGTCTGACCAAGCTGTGCCTAGTCTTTTGAGGTCAGATGACCAAAGGGTCTGCCCTGGAAATAGTCAATCCCCTTTGTCATCTAGCCTCCTACACTACACACAGCTGCTTAATGTACTGTGTGTCTAGATGTGCTTCTATTACATTTTTGAAGGTTTCTTGCAGTTCATAACAAACATGTAACTATAGAAAAAAAATATATATAAAAAAAAAACCTTAGTTTGCCTTTAGCTACAAAGAAAATCTTATGCCGTCTTGGAAATAAGTAAAATGTGAATGGACTTCACGGTAGCAGATATGCTTGCCAGTCTTATAGTATTTCCTTTTTGTTTTTTAGGGTTACCTTACTACTCTACATTTGAAAGCAATATCCTATGTAAATTTGGATGCCGTTATTCAAGGTGTGTCCCCTTCCTTTCCCTTATGTATGTGTGAATGATAAAGGGTTAGTGCCATCTGCGTACTTCATTTCTGTGCTGGCAACAGAGTTAAAGAGAACCTGTCACATAGTTTATGCCCTCCTGGCTGGGAACAGAACAGTGTCAGATATGCGGTTTCCAGTGCTGTGTCCCTTATTCTGTAAGATGCTGTAGTTTTAGAGTATTTAAAACTCAAATCTGCAGTTTTCACCTGAAAAGTCAGTTTTCTTTTTACCCTGCCCACCTGAGGCTAGCCCCACCAACCTCAACTAATAAACCTATTACTTTGAATAGATAGAAACATGTGAATAACTGTCAGGTGGGCGGGGCTAGCCCTTGATGGGCGGGGCTAACACCTGCTCATGAATAAGATTTGAGCATTAAATGCTCTAAAACTACAACATCTTACAGAATAAGGGACACAGTGCTGGAAACAGCAGGTCTGATGCTAGCTTGTGCTGTCCTCAGCAATGGGGGCATAACCTGTGACAGGTTCCCTTTAAGTGGTGGCTACTCGGGCACAGCTCTCTCCATTGCAAGAGTTCCAAATAAAACAAATCACAGGTGATTGGAGAGAGATGCGCATACATAACCATCTGCAGCAAAACTTCTATAAGGATTTGATGACACTATATTTTTCCAACAGAAAAATACTCTGTAGTACGTGAAAAAATCAGATGGACCCCCTACTCCTTCTGTCATTTTTTTTACTTTTTCCCCTTAAAGGGGGTCTATGGTTTTAGGATTCAGATTATCCCCATTGAACGAGCTTTATTCACATCCTTGGTCTCGATGCATTTTCAGCACTGAATATGCAACAATTGCCTTTCTTTTTTCTATGCAGACCATGAATTTGCATTTGTAAAGCACAGTGCATGTTTTTACCATGCAGTCTAAATTGTGTGTTCTCATTGAAAGCCGTAAGATATGCCACACGTCTGTGTTAAGCATGCTTGGAGAGAGAAAATTGGTTGCAGGAATAAAATTGAAAATCTAACCCATTCACTCTCTCGGTTTCCCCGGTATGTCTCACTTCTTTCTCCCAGCGCATACTGTGTGCCGGAGGAAAGGGCAGGTAATTACGCCGATGTGTGTGTTACATTGCTTTCAATGTAAAAGCACACTGAGCATATGTTTTTGGTGTGTAACGTAAAACGTATTCAAAAACGCAGTGTGAACATGCCATAAACCTTAATTTGCATTGCGTTAATGCCATAGTTTTTTCTAGTATCACTACAATGAAACTTGGGTTGTGCTAATACTATGTTGTAAATCTTACAGGTTCTGGGTCCCTTCAAGTGTCTACTAGCCCGCTTCTGTACAACATGATTCAAAAAATCCTGAAAGAGGTAGATATCAGATTTGCATATGCCTTATTTTGTAAGAGCACTTAGCATGTGTTTGCTTCTTTTTAACTTTTGTTTTCTCTGCTTCATCTTCCTACGCAGATCCCTGATCCACTGACAAATAGGCCAATATCAGCAGACTTTAGGTAAGACTGTACAATAAAGTATTTCCATTCCACTTGATGTCTGTTTGTGTAAGTCAGGAACCAAAATCCATTGTAAAAACTGCCATAGCTAGGGCTAATGTAAAGGCATGATACACCAGTAATGGTCCAGCTGAAGATCTGCAGCTGAGATCTTTTATGTGATGAGAATAACTACTGCAGTCTTATGAGCTCTGTAAGTAGCTGAGCTGTTATATTGACAAGTGCAGAAGATGTTGTTTAAGTAAACTGAAGGTACATGTGCTGTGTGGACTTAAAGGGGTTTTCCCAAGAAGTGAGTTCCTTACCCAACAGGCTGATACTCCCCTCTTGAGGCTTGAAAAAGGGGCGCTGTGTTTAAAAAAACAAGTACCTCCTCTGTGACGTCATCACTCCACCTCCCATGCACATTCCTGATGCTCAGTCTCTGTATTTGAGCAAACATTGGCTAATCCACAGAAGAGAACTGTGTTGTGCACCAGCTATATGCGTTTTATTTCTCCCTCTTCTGTGCTCAGGAGAGAAGATAAGCTCAGCAGGCAGCCTTCTTTCATTCCTTCACAAACCAACGGCTGCAGGGGAAGCGGAAAGGGGGCTGAACAGTGTGCCAGGGAGTGTCTACAGGTTTACTAAGATAATTACATTACAATCACTGGATTCTCTATACAAAAGACAAAGAATCTTTCTCCCCAGTCCCTTCAAAGCTCATTCATGTTCCCTGCCATCAGATAAGTGCAAACACACAAGGGCGAAAGATCAGCTCCTGGTCCTATCTAATGTAAACTGTCAGGAAACTAAGGGCATGTAAGCAATGCTGTAGCTCTCGCATGATTCCCTTTTTTTAATCACATATATTTAGAAAAGTGATTACCCATTTTGGAGGATCCCACGTCAACATTACATCGTGGCAAAACCCCTTTAAAACAATGGCTTATCTGTAATCTTTTAGAGATAATTAGCTTGTTCCAGAGCTCAGTCCCTTCATGGGGTGACCTAGGGGTCTGCTCTAATCGGATAAGTGTTATGGTCAGGTAACCATAGCAACCTGTGTGCATTCAGAGCACATAAAATGTCTCATTACTAAAGTAAAATCAATTAACCAATGTAATTAGAAAGTCTTCAATTACCTGTCCCTTCATGTTGAAATCTAATCTTTGTAGTGAGAAACCCCTTTAACTAATTTTGTTGTAAATAAATGAGTTCTTGATCATGTATATTTTCAGTTATGGATTCTCCATGGATGACGGTGCATACCCATTCCTTGCGTATTCTGGCATCCCATCTGTATCTTTCCGTTTTCAAAAGGTAATAAGCTATTTGTGTAACGGGGTGACGTTTCAGGAACTACTTAAATGTTTTGTTAGATGTTAAAGATGGGGTATACACTTGACACGATCTCTGCTGTGCTACTCTTTTATTCAGGCTAAAAGACCCTATGCATATCTTGGAACCGAGAAGGACACTTACCAAAATTTTAAGAAGTTGGGTGATGTCGACAGTATGTGCAGGACTGCTGCAAATATTACAGGCCAGATAATTCTGCGACTAACTCATGACCACAAACTGCCGCTGGATTTCACAAAATATTCAGAAGAATTGCTGCGAAGAACAATGGATCTCAATAGGCAAAAGAGTGCACTAAATGTATGAGCTTTCATAGTGTTTGTTTTTAATGTATCTGTAGCACATTACATAGTACAGTGTACTTTGTACACAAAGCCAAATAGCATGCCTGTTATGGTGGTCCAATATACAGTACAAAGAAGGCATACGTTGTATATAGATTTGAGAATGTTAAAAGGAGGTTCCGACATATAAAAAAAAATAGTCTGTTAGAGCATGATAAAAATAATCTTGCCTTGTACATGCTCTTGTGGTATATCCAGCCTGTGACCGCTTGCTGTGGTTGTAACGTGAAGAATGAACTTTGAAGTCACCTGCCGAGATCATTTCTTCTTTTTTTTTTTTTTTTTTTACAGTTGGAACACCCATTAATAGTCTTGGCTAGACTATATTTTACATGTATGAGCCTAGAATCAACATGTTTGTGTTTCCCTTTTATCAATAGGCTATGCAGCTGGATTTAACCTGGATTAATTCTGCCAGAGGTGACTTCAGCCGGGCAGCTGACTCTCTCAAGAAAAGTTTTTCTGAATCTGACCCCGATAACAAGCCTTTCCTTCGTTCTTTAAATGATCGTGTGATGAAGGTAAAACTTGGATGATCTTAATTTTTCTAGGTCATTCAGGATTGCTCTGCTTTTGTTAACTTTGGAACGCAGCCCCTTTGCATCTATATTATGAACCCATAGGAGAGAAAATCTTGCATGCAACACTAGAGCTTCCTTTCCTCCACCTCCACAACCACTTTACAAGCAATTCATAATGAGGGGGAGGTGGGCGGCCTGGCCTTACTAGGCATAGTTGAGCATAGGGAAATTTGTGTAGCTGTACAGTTGCGTCACATTGTAACCACCAGCTAATATCAAGGCTAAGTGCTGTGTGCAGCTTGGACAGCATCTAGATGGGTTAGTAGTGATACAAAAAGGTCCTGGTAGGTCGTCACCGGTCTCTGAATCCATGTTGACTGCAGTGCATCCCACAGCTGCGGGAGGGGGTGTGGGGGAGAATCCATAGAGCAAATACATTGATAAATATGATCAAATAGATGCTTCTTTAGGTTCAATTTTGGGGAAGGATGATGCCTGGATAGTACTTGAAAATCTTGGTCATGCTCTGTTAGAAATTGTTAGCCGAGTGGCATGTCGCATTGCTTTGCTATAAGATCACATTTGCCACAGGGTAGTCAATTAGCATGTATGGGTTTGTGATCTGCAATAATGGATTCATACCCAGATCAGTTACACAAATGAGTGGGCACAGAGAACGCCATGAAAACATTTCCCCGGGCCATAATGCTGCCACCACTAGTTTGAGTTTTTCCAGCAGTGGTTACAGGGTGTTAATTCTGTTTGTCGCCTAACATGCCAATGTCAGTCCGCTCGAAGCAGAAAACGTGACCCATTGGAAGAGGCAGCCCTTTGGTCCGTTTCTGATACTGCCATGACCACTTAAGCCTCTCCTGTTCATGACATTTTTTTTGCAAGTGCAATTACTATCTGCTTTGAAGCCCCATATACAATAACGGTTTTCTGCTTTCTTTCTAGATTGAGCACTCTCTGCTGTCGCCATATGCTTCACCTAAAGAATCCCCATTTCGTCATATTCTCTATGGCTGTGGCAATCACACTTTTGTTGCCGCACAGAAGCACGCCAATTTACTAAAAGTCAACAAGGCTCAGTTTAATGAAGATTTGTTTAGAAATCAGTTAGCACTTCTCACTTGGACTGTGCAGAGCTCTGCAAATGCTCTGGAGGGCGAGATCTGGGAAATAGATAACGAGTTCTAAGATGATGTACATGGCAAAAGCAAAGCACTTCGACGTAGTGCACACGATCTTTGTGCACAATGTTTAAATTATACTCTGAGACTTGGGCATATACTAGTGCATCTCAAACAATTAGAATATCACTGAAAGCTAATTGATAGAATTTCAAGTCAAATGGAGAAACCCATAAATTCTATAGACTCATTACAGTATGGATTACACGGTTTAATATACCATAATACATTTGTGAGCCCTATAATAAATAAAAAGGTAGTCCTAGAGAACCCCTTTAATTTTCAATGATATTCTAATTTTTTAAGATGCACTAGTATGCTAAACATATCCATAGACGCCTCCTCCATTCGCCTAACACAGGCAAAAACTGTCCTTTTTGCCTTTGTCAGGCTGGTTTGTGTATTATTTTTTTTTTTTTTTTTTTTTTCCCCTAACCCTCCACTCTATTGATTAATAATGTAAAGCACACTCCACTTCCTATACAGAGGGCCGTGGCTAAAACCCTGCGTGCTTGTTTTTCAGTGTGACTGATACCACTGGCATCCGTCACAGGCCTCTGTCAGCCACATACACGTAAACTTACCCCTCCATTGGAAGCTACAAACACACTTGATAGTCTAATTCCCATATTTCAGGGTAGTTTTGTCATATATTTACAAGCCATCCCTTTCCTCCTCTCCCTTGTTTCTCAGTTATCCTACTGATTAATTGGTCGGTTCTATACATTTTTTTTTTTCTCCTGCTATTCTGTGCCATAGAAATACTGTCCATGGGAATGGGGGTGCAACACCTTCATTTACTCTACTGTGCACAGAGTTGGTACTTAAAGGCTATCTTCTCCAATTAAACACACTTCTCCATCTCTTTGGAGAAATTGAATTGTGATGCTATTTTGGGTTCACCTATACTCTCTCTGTGTATTTGTACTTGAAAGGGGATGTTCAAGATTAGAAAAAATGTGGCCACTTTCTTCCGAAAACACCACCTGTTCACAAGTTGTGGAGTATTGTAGCTTGGGGCCATTCGCATTAAAAAGTGCTGAGGTGCAGCAGCAGATACAACTGGTGTAGTGCTGATTTTGGAAGAAAGCAGCCATGTCTTAGTAATCCTGGATAACCTCTTTAGCCACCCAGAGGCTAAACACTAGATAAAACCAGGAATATCTGCAGTCCTGAGGCAGGCCTCTACCTTCATATTGAATGGCCTGGTTTGTTTAACATATTTTTTTTTCCTTTTGGCTGCCTCAGGTTACAAGTAAGTCAACTGCTATCCTCCCTGTAGCTCAGGAGCAGTTACTAGATGGGTTCAAGCTAGTTGGATTCTGAACGTCTGTTTAGCACTGAATACTTATTTATTTATCAGTGACAGCGATCACTATAAATGGTGTTAATTTTGTTATTCTGGTAATTATCGGAAGCAGTGCCTTCCATAATTATGACAGTTATACTGTCGGATTTTTTTTTTTTCATATGATAAAAGCAGCATCTGCTTAACCGGTCTGACATGATACTGGAATTTCTGCTCTCTCCGTGCCATGTAACAAAAGGCTGAAGCGGAAAAGAAACCTTTGCGCATACTACAACCTGTCAAAATATTGTCTGCTGATAAAACGGGTCATATTGGGTTTCTTCATGGGCAGCACATTGCTGTGCTTAAAGTCTACCTGTCAGATGGTTCATGCTACCCCATCTGAGAGTAAGATGTACTAGAGCAGGCATCTTCAAACTGTGGCCCTCCAGCTGTTGGGAAACTACAACTCCCATCATGCCTACTGTTATAGATTGTATAAATGCAAAATGGGAGTTGTAGTTTCCCAACAGCTGGAGGGCCGCAGTTTGAGGATGCCTGCCCTAGAGGAAGAGAAGATGAGCACCGATGTATAGGTTTGTGATTTGGAGCAGGGTTTGTGAGTAAAAAGCAGAGAAAATCCTGATCGGACTCCTTAAACAGTAAGTCCTGCTTACTCATTTCATATACAGCGACTGACATTGTTCTCTGTATATATACAGAGCAAACTAAATTGCTGTATGTGTGTGGGGTAATCAGGACTGTTCTTTAGTCAGAAATCCTGCGATAATTCACATAAACCTGTGTATCGGAGAGCTCTGCTCGTTTCCTTCTCACATCCGGCTCTCGGATAGGACCACCTCGCAGGTTTCCATTAAACTTTTAGGATTGATTTCAGTTGCTGAAAGCACCTGCTGCTAGTCAGTGAATTTGGTAGTCAACCATCCACCTTAATGAGCGCAAAGGCTTTTCTGTTGTATTGCACGGTTAGCGATGGCAAGTGCACACACAAGCACTTCTAAGCCATACACTGGCTAACTTACTGTCCCGTCCTTCTGTCTTGCTATTTTAAGGTAAGAAGGTGATATTGGCCTTATGTGTACTCAGAATAGTAAGCTATTCTTGTGGATGCCATCTTAAGCCTTTAAAGCAGATTTTCCAGTAACCTATATCATGGATTTGAGGTTACATTATCGGGAGCAGTGTCTTCCATAATGGATTATATACAAAATTGGTAGTTTTTGCCTACCACAGTGTTATATCGGGGGCAGTGATTCCCTCATATGTTACACTACAGGTGTACTTAATTATCGGGAACAGTGTTTCCCATAATTAGTTTTAGGTAAAATGTTTGCTTGCAATGCTTAGCTCTGTTCTCTAACTGTATTTTGTGTAGCTTGTGTGCATTTAGTGGTCTTCAGGCTAAATTGAAAAAGTTTGATTTCTGCTTGTGTGCAATTTTTGTCTTTTTTTAAATTTATACAATATTTGTACTGACTTGGGAAGTTGTTTTCCAAAGACGCAAAATCGGGGGGTATACTTTAACACTGGTGTGTCTTATGCCGGTCTTAAAATTAACAGGCTTCATTTGCTGCATCTTTGAGTGTCTGTATACCCCACTTAGATACCAACTATAGTGGAATGCTATAAACTGGTGTAGATTTCCACTATCATTTATGGCACTTTCTGGCATAAGTTACAGTAAATGTTGGTGTGTAGGTCATGGCCTCCAACGACCTAAGTGAGGACCTGTGACGACATCTGACAAGTCTGTTTTAGTAAATCCTCGTGTTCCCTGTGAAATAACAATTCTGGGGCATCTTCTCTAATAACCCTGTTGTGCTGTTCCTTGGTTAGCCCTTCTATAAATCTATTACTGAATCAGTCAGGTGGGTGTTACCATTCCAGTTTTGCAAGGCTTGTGTCCTACACACCCTGACTCTACCAACACTGATTGGACAATTTCAGAATGTTCAGGGACACATCCCCAGTTGGTAAAACCCAGCTGACAAATTCAGTAATACTTTTTTAGAAGTAGGACTAGAACAAACTTATTGACAATGCTCCAGAACTAGTGTTTCACATTGAACACAAGTATTTACTAAAACAGCAAAAAGTCGTCAATGTTTTGCACGAATGAGCCTTACCCAAAAAGTTGTAACTCTTGTATGCCAGAAAACTGACGTACATTGTCTCCGGTCTGTAATGTTCGGTACAATCGGTACTGATACAAAAGCACTTAAGGTTTCTTTTTTACCTCTGTACAAGCACTTAAAGTGAATTAGATCCCTCTGAAACAGTGAAGCCTCCTTAAATGTACAACAGTTTTGTGGTTGTTGGAAACAGCCCCTAAGCACTATGCTTTTCTATTACAAGTTTTTCTATAGTGCATGTTTCTCTGTTTCCTCTTGAGCTCATGCTTTTGTTTATTTAGCCACCCTGTTGATGACTACTATACCATAACCTTTAAGATTTGCTGTATTCTTTGTAGATGGTGAAGAAAACCAGAGGAGTTCTTAGAAAACCATTTCTGTTACTGAAATGTCTACATGTATAGGCATTTAGGGCCTTATGTATGAAAACTGTCTAGCAGTAAGACTGTCTTTGTTGCTTATAGCAACCAATCAGAGCTCCACTTTAATTTCCTATAGTACTCTGGAAAAATAAAAGGTGACTGGTTTCTATGGGTGACACAGTCTTCCTGCTAGATAGTTTTCATACATAAAGCCTGTGTGTGTATGTCACAGTATACGTTTAAAACCTCTTATTTCATTAGGCTTGGGAAGAATAAGGTGTTTTTCTGAAGGTGTTGGTCATGTTTTATCATACTGTACACATTTAATATCTGCTATTGACATAGCAAGCACCTCAGGATACCCGTGGTTTCCCTCACCTCTATGGTTCTATGTGTCTGTCATGTTTACAGTCACACTTTGGTTAACATTTCAGTGATTCACTGTCGCTTTGCGATTTAAGTTAAAGCTTGAATAAAATTAAACAATTTTTCTTTTAAATGTTTGTGTGTAGTGTGACTTATTCTGTTATTATGCTGTTCTTATTGGAGGATGTCGACTACTATGCAGATACTCCATGGAGGCTGTGTAATGCTTCACTTTCCCATCAGTCTTTTCTACCAAACAAAGGTTTCTAGTACATGAACTAAAAGTCTGGCAGCTGCTATTACCACCCATGTTTATTTCATGGACAAGCTCAAAACATAAATCACCATGAACCACCTGGGGAAGAGGATAGACCTCCAAGCACAGGAAACCTACCGGTACAAAGAGAGAGCTTACACTATGGTTTCCTGCAGATATTGGGGTAGTTTCCTTAAGGCCTTGTTCACATGGCTTATTTGGGTGCGGATTGGAGCCGTACTGCGCTCCGTATTTGCGCTGCAGTACGGCTGGAATCCGTCCCAGTCATTATGGTAATCCACAGTTCTCATAGAGAACTATGGATTCCGTCTCTCCTCCCCACTCGGTGAATCCGCCGAGGGGGGAGAAAGTGACATGCACATTATTTACAGTGTGTAAATGTGCCGTGAATAATGCATGTCTATGGGGCGGCGAGCTGCCGGCCCCCCACCCCGCTGCACGGCAGCCGGCGTAATTGCGGGCGAAATCCGTCCCTGCAATTACGTCGGCAATAAGCCGTGTGAACATTGCCTAACTGTGCCTGACTTGGTCCTGCGCAGGATAGGATGGAGGCGATGAAGTAGGAGTCTTTATATCCAGTCCCTGTCAGATCATTGGGTTCTGCTGAAAATACCAGATCTCATCTTACAAGGCCCAGTAGTGCATCCTGAAAGTCTACACCTGTCTGCATGGATTTTTAAAACACGCTCCTGCTAAACAAAGGGCTCTCTGACATAGTTGTTTTAATGCAACTTAGAAGTCAAAAGTTGGTAACATCTTAAATTTATTTTACAGTTTGGAATACTTTGCTCATGGAGAGAGAGGCTAAAGGGGTTGTCTCACTACATTGATTCATCTCACCTCAGAACAGTTTTTTTTTGTTTCATTTTGAATTCAGGGGCGTTTACTGGTTTTCACTAGGCTGCAGTAGAAGCCAGGTCTGTAGCTATAGCAACCAGTGCTGGCAGCCTATTATGAGAGATTGACTAGGTCTGTAGCAATAGCAACCTGAGGAGCTGATGCAGCCCATACAAGAGGGGATATCTAGGAATAGGTAGGACACTGTTACTGGAAACGTATTACAAAGTGACTTGTTTTTGCAAGCTCTTTAATATAAAAAGCAATCCTTGTAGCGAGACAACCCCTTTAACGTAGTTCTTTCCAGGTTTCCATGGTAGAAGTAAAAGGCCGTGTTCACACGGCTTATTCCCGACTGACTTGTGAGCGCAATCCGGCTCACAAATCCGCCGTGAGTAAGGGGCGGGGCCGGAGCACGGCGGGGGCGCCGCTCCCTGGCCCCATAGACTTGCATTATCCACGGCGCGTATTGCGCCTGGATAATGTGCATGTCACTTTCTCCCCTCCCGGCGGATTCGCCGAGCGGGGAGGAGCGACGGAATCCACTGTTCTCTATGAGAGCAGTGGATTACCGTAATGACAGGGACGGATTGGCGCCGTACTGCAGCGCAAATCCGGCGTGCAGTACGGTGCCAATCCGCGGCCAAATAAGCCGTGTGAACGAGGCCAAAGGTTTTTTTTCTTTTTCATTAGATAAGGGTCTCCATTTTTAATACCATTAAGGTCCAGGCCTTGGCTTTAGGGGCTCTAGACCCTGCTCTAATCAGATTATCCAGGGATAATAAACACAGATTTAGAAATTCTTCTTTGGAATCTTAATCTGGTCCTAAAAGGTACAGTGTCTGACTCATTTGAACCCATTCAGTCTACACTCCTTAAGACCATCTTTGAATACACATTTCTTGTTCTTATTGCCTCAGCTAGAAGGGTGGGAGAGATGCAGGCCCTATCCATCTCTCTGCTGTATATGACTATATCCAAGTGAATGAATTATGCAGGTCCTAATAAATGGTCACCAGCTAGCAAATCCACAATCTGCAGAAGGATTCAGTTAGCAATATGCTTAGCTTATATATCTAGTGGTCAGTCTTCAATAGCAACTTGAGGCCACATTCTACTGTGCCCATGGCGCCATCCTGGGTCGAGAGGGCTCATACTTCTTATTGGGGCCAATTGTAAGGCAAATATTTAATCTCACCTTCCTCTACATTACACGTCGCTATCACCTAGACTTTTCTTTTCTCCTTTAATCAAGTCATTATTCAGAAACTTCACTAAAGCTACAGTGTGTTCAAAAACATGAGCCAAGCACAAAGTCTTGATGGTTTTTATTTCCATGCATTAGGAATAGTGCACACTGTTTTCTAAATCAAAACGTAATGAGAAATGTATAGAATTAACTACTTTACAGAAAATTGCAAAAAATGAACATTGGGCTGTTCCAAAAAATAACATTTGTTGTTTGTTTTTTTAAGGACTTCGCATTCTTGTGAATCCATAACCTAATATTTAGTTATATAATCCAGTTTTTTTTTTTTTTAACAATTGATCTGCATATGTTGGCTTTGCCTCAAACGGCATTTTTGATGTCACCCCACAAGTGTTTCATCGGATTAAGGTCCGGGATTGGACTGGCCACTCCATAACCTCAATTTGGTTTGACTGGAACCAAGATTTTGCTAGTTTACTGGTGTGTTTAGGGTCGTTGTCTTGTTGAAACACCCATTTCAAGGGCATTCCCTCCTCAGTTTAAGGCAACACAACCTCTTCAAGTATTCTGATATATGCAAACTGTCCATGTCCCCTGATGTGCAGTAAGTAGGTCCGGCACCATAGTAAGAGAAACATGCCCATATCATGATGCCTGCACCCCCATACTTCGCTGTCTTCAGAGTGGACTGTGGCTTGAATTCAGAGTTTGGGGGTCATCTGTTGAACTGTCTGCAGCCCTTGTTCCCAAAAATAACCATTTTACTTTGATCAGTCCAAAAAAATGTTTCCCCATTTCTCTTTTGCCCAGTTGATGTGTTCTTTGACAAATTGTATCCGCTTCAGCATGTCTTTCTTGTAACAGTGGGACTTTGCGGGGACATCTTGCTAATAGATTAGCTTCACACAGGCGTCCTCTGTCACAGTAGTCACAGATAACTGGAGACTGTCTTTGATCATCCTGGCGCTGATCATTGGCTGAGCCTTTGCCATTCTGGTTATTCAATCCATTTGAATGGTCATCTTTGTGGTTTTTTTCTTTTCCACGTCTCTCTGGTTTGCTTTCCATTTTAAAGCATTGGATATCATTGTAGCTGAACAGCCTACATGTTAAATGGAAAAAGGCTGGGTAAAAGTGACATGAAGAAGGACTTGGGAATCCTGGTGGACAGTAAACTTAATTGTAGCAGCCAGTGTCAGACAGCAGCTGCCAAGGCAAATAGGATCATGGGGTGCATTAGAAGGGGCATAGAGGCACATGATGGGAACATTATTCTCCCATTATACAAGTCGCTGGGTAGACCACACATGGAATATTGTGTACAGTTTTGGGCACCAGTGCACAGGAAAGACATTGTAGAGCTAGAACAGGTACAAAGGCGGGCAACAAAGATAATAAAAAGACTGGGTGGACTACAGTACCCAGAAAGATTAGCAAGATTAGGGTTATTTAGTTTAGAGAAAAGACGGCTTTGGGGGGACATAATAAATGTTTAAATACATCAAAGGTCAATATAGAGATCTCTCCCAAGATTTATTTATACCCAGGGCTGTATCTAGAACAAGGGGGCATCCTCTACATCTTGAGGAACGAAAGTTTCTACATAAACATAGAAAGGGATTCTTTACTGTAAGAGCAGTGAGACTGTGGAACTCTCTGCCAGAGGAACTTGTCATGGTGAATTCACTAAGAGTTCAAAAAGGGTTGGATGCATTTCTGGAGCATAATAATATAACAAGTTATAGTGTCTAGGATTCTGGAGAGGGGTCATTGATCCAGGGATTTTTCCGATTGCCAGATTGGAGTCGGGAAGGAATTTTTCCCTAAAATGAGGACAATTGGCTTCTACCTCATTGGGGTTTTTTTGCCTTCCTCTGGATCAACACCTTAGCACAACAGGCTGAACTGGATGGACGTCTCGTCTTTTTTCGGCCTTACAAACTATGAAACTATTGTCTGCACTTCTTTATAAGTTTTACCCTCTCCAATCAATTTTTTAATCCAAGTACGCTGTTCTTCTGAACAATGTCTCAAATGACCCATATTTCTCAGGCTTTCAAGGAGAAATGTATGTACAACATGTGCTGATTTCACTCAACCCCTTACCAGCCTATGACATATGAGAACGTCATAACGCCGATAAGCGGCTTTGAAACGGGATCACAGCCGCTGGGTGTGAGCAGCTAACACCCGGCGGTTACGGCCCGCACTGTTTAACCCCTTACATGCCGCGGCGTCTAAATGAATGAAAAACGGTGCCTCGCACCATTCCTCACTCAAATCGGGACATCAGCGGTGAGATCGCTGAGTCCCAATGGGCTAACATGGCAGCGGGAAGCCTTGTGAAGGCCTCCATCGCTGCCATGTTTTGAATTTCCCCATTTCCGGCCCCAGGCAGGAAGTGGGAAAACCGCCATCTTGGTACAGCCTAATGCATTGTCTATGCAATGCATTAGACTGTATTAATGATCGTGTACCTAGTGGTGAAGTGCCCTAGGGGGACTCAATATTACAGTTAAAAAAAAAATAAAAAAATTTAAAAGTTTAAATCACCCCCTTTTGCCATTTTACAAATAAAAAAGATAAAATAATAAAAAAGTTAAATATTTTGGTATCGCTGCGTCTGAAAAAGTCTGATATACAAAAATATAAATTTATTCCGTACGCTGAACACCATAGAAGAAAAAAAAATTCGAAACGCCAAAATTGCTTTTTTTTGTCATTTCCCATAAAAATTGGAATAAAAGTGATCTAAAAAAAGTCGCATGCATTCCAAACTGCTAGCAATAAATGTACACTACAGCCCGCAAAAAATGCACCCTCCCTGACGTCCGTAGGTGTCAGTACAAAAAAGTTATTGGTCGCACAAGATGGTGCAGCAGCGCAAATTTAAAAAATAGAAAATGTTTGGAATTTTTTTTATGGTACCAAAACATAACAGAAACCATACATGTTTGGTATTGCCGGATGCATATCACATATCAACCTGTAGAATACAGAAAACACATTTTTACCGAAGAATAAACTCCGTAAAAAAACACTCACGCAAACATGGCGCAAGTACGTTTTTTTTACATTTTGCTCCACTTAGAAGTTTTTGCCGTTCTATAGTAATATGAATAACACCATTAGAAAGTACACCTTGTCTCACAAAATAAAAGCCCTCATGTGTCTATGTAGGTGGAAAAATAAAAAAGTCATGGCTTTCAGAAGGCAAAAAGGAAAAAATTTAGAGCCATATTATTATGACCGTCCATCAGGAAGGGGTTAAATAAAGGCCTCCTGATCCCCACCTGTTTCTTCACAGAATGATTGACCTCACTAATTGAACTCCACACTGCTATTATTTTGAACACATCCACTTTCAAATATACAGACTCAATAACATGCAGACTATGAATGTGGAGTCTGATGGTTTTCTAAGAATCTATTGCACCAACTGGTAATTGTTTGACGTGTGGTAATATAATTTAAAACGGTGATCTGGTTAGTCATATTGGACTGCTATTATTTTGAAGACAACTGTACTTTCACATCAATCCATGGCAAAAATCGGTGCAGGTTTTTATTTGTGTATGAGGGATGCTTTTTTTTTTTTTCTTTCTAGATGGTGACCGTTTCGCTTTTGCCTCCACGTGGGAAGGAAAAAAACCACTTTTCTTAGATGGATTGTTTTGTTCCATTTTTGTCAATACAACTACGCTAACGCCTACTAGTTGCCAGCCACTGGGTCATCCAGTCTTTGCACTATAGACTGCCCACCAATTTGGGAGGTGTTATAAACTTCGTTCTGCAGCAAAAAAGTTTTTTGTATTGGTTTTTGCTCCAGTTTTTTTTGCATTTCCCTGGGGAAAAAAACCCTGCCATGCCACCCCATAAATGAATAATGATCGTGTTTCTACAGCTAATATTGAACCTTTACATTTGTTTCCCAAACCCCGTTTTGACCCCAGGTTCCCCTGGGGCCTGGTGTTTTTTTCTCATTTCTTCACCTGAAAAAACCGATCTAGAAAAGGACATTCCGTTCCAGATTGGGACACTTTTTTCATAGAAGCCCAGACCAACTTGCCCAAATTTAATTTCTGGCCGGCTCTCCCCTACCCAGGGGTGTCAAACTGCGGCCCCCCAGTTTTGGGGAAACTACAACCCCCATCTGCCCACTGTTATAGATTTACAAATTCTGAGGGGTTATAGTTTCCCAAAAAGCTGGGGGCCGCAGTTTGACACCCGTGCCCCACCGTCAACTTGTTCATTATGTGCGATGTGGTATCAGTCGCTAAAATCCCTGGTCCTATGCCTCTTTTCCCGGCAGTCATAGCCATTGTCGAAATCATCGAAGTAGTCGATAGGGAGCAGTCGTTATGGCGATGCATTAAGCTATGGGAGAGCAACAACACCTTCATTTTTCACCCAAACAGGGTGGGAAACTGGAAATTAACATCCCAACAGTCAAATGGTACGTGCTACATCTTAGGCAACAACTTGGTTATAAAAGCCACAGAAAAAAAATCACACACCCTTCACATCCCTGTCTTGTACCCAGCTGACCCTTAACCTGCATCCCCCCAAATTAAAAGTGCCCGAAGGCGTATGATTTGAAACCCTCTTGTTACTGAATGGATTGAATATCCCCGTCGGAAAGCAGCATGAGCCCCCAAAACCCGCATGCCCCCCCGATTTAAAAAGTGCCCCGGAAAAAGGAGTCTTTCAACCCCCATTTTGTTAAAGGACATTGACTATACAGTATGTCCCGGGGCCCCGCATGAGCCCCCAAACCCGTGACCCCGATTCAAAAATGCCGGGGAAAAAAGGGTCTTTCAACCACCATTTTAGTTTTTCCTGGAATAATGTTCCCGTCCCGGGCCACGCATGGGGCCCAAACCTGCTGACCCCCCGATTCAAAAAAAGGGAAAAAAAGGAGTTTTTTAAACCCCAAAC
>JAODAL010007240.1:0-15000 GCA_025379985.1 Phyllomedusa bahiana
GTTGGATTGGTGAGGCTGATACATGATGGATGCCGGTACATCCACTAATGAAAACAAAAAGGGGGGCCCGACCCCCAGAAAGTGCTCGAAGGCTGGAAAACAACTTCATATACACTGCTCAGGGCTAACACTCATTAGTACATACGTCACATGCAGCGCAATGCAGAACAACCCGTTTACAAGCAACGCTCCGATTGTCCAGGAGATAGCCCAGCCTGGCCCAGCACTGGCAGCATAGACGCACATCCATCCAGGTACACCCCAGGCCTGCTGCTAATTTCCTGCCCATTTCCTACTCCTTGCAAAGTTTCACAGCGGGAATCAGTTACCAGACTTGGACTCTTCTCCCTTCATATATTTATTCTGTGCTCAACTCAAACAGAGCCCCTCATAGAAAGAATAACACACGTGACCCTGACCAGAGCAATCTGCTGCAGAAGCCCCCCTCACCGCAGAGGGTGATTGGCACCTACATGACAGGGGGAAGACAAGAACATTATACTATGCAGATTGGAGGGCCGTTAGAATTTCAGATAGTCAAAGTAGATAGTAGATAGATAGATAGATAGATAGATAGATAGATAGATAGACAGACAGACAGACAGACAGACAGACAGACAGACAGACAGATAGAGATAGTTTAGATAGAAATAGACAAACAGGCAGTAGATACACAGACAAAACAGACGGACAGACAGACAGGACAGACGACAGAAGATGGGATAATAGATAGATAGATAGATAGATTAGATAGAAAGATAGGGTAGATAGAAATAGATAGATAGACAGACGGACGGACGGACGGATAGATAGATAGATAGATGGATGGATAAATAGATAGATAGATAATAGATAGACTGATAGATAGACAGATGGATGGATAGATAGATAGATAGATAGATAGATAGATAGATAGACAGACAGATAGCTAGATAGACAGATAGATAGATGATAGATGATAGATAAAAGATAGATAGTAGATAGATAGATAGTAGATGACAGGTAGATAGAAGAAATAGATAGAAGATATAGTAGATAGATAGATAGATAGATAGATGGTTTAAATAGATAGATGATAATAGAAGACTGATAGATAGACGGATGGATAATAGTAGATAGATAGATAGATAGATAGACGGAGGACGGACGGACGGACGGACAGACAGACAGACAGAAGACAGCAGACAGTTTAGATAGATAGATAAAATAGATAGATTTAGATAGAAAAGATAGACAGGGTAGATAGATAGATAGATAGATAGATAGATAGTAGATAGATAGATAGATAGATAGACAGGGATAGATAGATGAAAATAGATAGAATAGATAAGATAAAATAGATAGATATAATAGATAAGATAGATAGAAGATAGATAGATAGATGATAGATAGATAGATGATAGATAGATGGGATAGATAGAAGGTAATATAGATGGATGGTGGTAATAGATAGAAATAGATAGACTGATAGATAGACAGATGGTAGATGATAGAAATAGATAGATAGATAGATAGATAGATAGAGGATGGAGGATGTACGGATGGGATGTCGACGGCGGACGGACGGACGGACAGACAGACAGACAGACAGACAGACAGACAAGATAGGATAGATAGATAGAAGTTAGATAGACGGATATAAGATAGATAGTGATAAGGATAGATGGGATAGAATAGATAGATAATCTATGGTACATAATAAGAATATAAAGATAGATAGATAATTAGATAGATAGATAGATAGTAGATAGATAGATGATTGATGGGATGATTGATAGTGATAATCTATGGTAATAGATAAATATAAAGATAGATATATGGAAGTAGATAGATAGATAGATAGATAGAAAGATAGTTTAGATAGATAAAATAGATTGTAGATAATGGTTGATGGTGGATAGACGGACGGACGGAGGACGGACGGATGGATGGAGGATGGATGGATGGTGGATAGCAGCAGGGGTGCCCTAGACCGTGCATGCCGGAACCCCCCATAGCATTGAGCCGCTGGTAATAGGCTGCAGTGCTGTCACGGGAATTAGCAGCGTTAATTTCCCTCACACATTGCCGCCTCTTGTATATCTCCGGCTGGTAAATGAGCAGGACAACTGTTGTGATTTTTCTCTCGTGTTGAATGTTCCGAGGTGATTAAATTTGCCTTGTTGAGCCTTGTAAAAACCTGACTTAATCATGTAAACTTCTGTGTAAGCAAAATAGAAGAAACTTCAAAGGGTCAGAACGCCTTCAGGGATTTGTGCTGAGACGCCAGCAACAGATACTAATCTGCCTGGTGGATTGTGGTCCTGTGTGCCCTGGTGATGGGTACCAGCAGCTCCTTGGCTGGGCGCATAGTGGTCTCATTCAGCCGGAGCCCTGGGAGAGTACTGCCTGTGCTGGGCTCAGGTTAGGAGCTATCTGCCAGGGAAGCCGTGCTGGCCCAAGGTGTTGTATTGCGAGCTAATGACGAGACCTGGGCAGGAGAGATGGTCTCACCCACGTTCCACTGATAATGCGCGTTTCCCCTTGTTTACTCGCAGTTAGTCAAAGCTACATTAACATTCCAGCAGGGCTGCTCCACACAATCTTCATTAGTCCTGATTCACTAATGCTCGCTGCCAGGATAGTTCTCTTCCTCTATGGGGATATCGTGTTCTGCTGCAAAGCATGACACAAATGTAATGTGGATGGTTCAAAACGGAGAGGAGGCCCAGACTGACTCCACTCATGTCTAATGGCGAGATGATTAGTGCTAATGAGAGCAACCTCCACTATTCTGTACTCCTAAACCAGTGGCTGATCACAGCCAGGCTGCTGCTTATTATCCTTACATTCTAATGACTGGTCGTCAGTACTGACTTCTATAGACCCAGGACAGCAATTAGTACAATCTATCATTTATAGGACACTCTGCATAACCATATGCATCTGAATGACAGCCTGGATGTGTATCCAGAGCAGAGCTACATGGATGAGTCCTTCCCCACCCCAGAATTTAACACCACTAACTCCCGAGTTCAATCGTTTCAATTTCTTATGTATTAGAATGAGAGTATATTTCTAAGAACGATAGCTTATTGAGAGCAAACATCCTTAAGAGACATTAAGGAAGACAAAAAAGAGGTAATCAAGGGAGTTTACAAGGAATCCTGCTTGTTCTAGTGTTCTTTGTTTACGCAAATAATAACTCAAAGGATTAATAATAATAGTAATAGTAGCAGTAGTAATGGTAGTAGGAATAAAGAGAACAATAATCATAGTAGTAGCAGCAGTAATAATGGAAATAAGACATAAAAACTACTATAGTAATTATAATCCTATAGTAATAGTAATACTATGTACTTCTCACCCTTCATACACCCTTACAGATTGTAAGCTCCAGGCCCCTCACAACCTGTGTCTGATCTGTAAGTAGCTTTTTACTGTGTAACGTTTGTCCTTTTTTTTTTTTTTTTTTTTTTGTCTGTACGTATACTTCTAAATTGTAAAGTGCTGATGAATATGTTGGCGCTATATAAATACAGATTATTATTATTATTATTATTATTATTATTATTATTATTTGATAAAGAAAAATAATATATAACAACAGTAGCAGCTGAAATTATGATAGTAAAGGTAAGATATATAGATAGAGAGATAGATAGATAGATAGATAGACAGACAGACAGATAGATAGTAGAAGAAGATAGATAGATAATAGATATAGACGGGATAGATGTAGATATAGATAGAAGGTAGATAGATAGATAGATAGATAGATAGATAGATAGATAGATAGATAGATAGATAGATAGATAGATAGATAGATATGAGATAGTTATGGAATATATAGATAGATAGATAGATAGATAGATAGATAGATAGATAGATATAGACAGACAGATAGATAGACAGTGTAGATAGATAGAAAGATAGATAGAGAGTTAGATAGATAGATAGATAGATAGATAGATAGATAGATAGATAGATAGATAGATAGATACTATAAATATAGACAGATATAGAGATAGATGATAGATGTTGATAGATAGATAGTAGATAGATTTGATAGATAGATAGATAGATAGATAGATAAGATAGATAGATTTTAAGTAAGTGGATAGTAGATTAGATAGATGGATGGATGGATGGAATAGATAGATAGATTGATAATGATAGTAGATAGATAGATAGATAACTATAAATTAGATATAGTTAATAGAACTATTAAATAGTTAGATAGTTATTAGATAGATGTTAGGGTAGATACTTTATAAATATAGATAGATAGATGATAAGATAGATAGATAGATAGATAATAGATAGATAAATATAGAAATATAAAATATAGATAGATTGATAGATAGATGTGTTTAGTAGATAGATACTATAAATAAAAGATAGATAGATAGATAGATAGATAGATAGATAGATAGATAGATAGATAGATAGATAGATAGATAGATATTAGTAACAATATTGTTGTTATAAGTGTTATCATTATTATTACTATTATTATTCTTCACGTGGAGCCTTCTGACAGTGACCATATTCTCGTGCTAGACTTTGGAATAATTGGGGGCTGTGAGTAAAGACAGAGTCGTTAACCCTTGCACTGCTGCCCCCTTAACGTGGTGAGCTCTGGGAACTTGCCATTCGTTCGCCATTAGTTTGTTCTCTTGACCTGTTGCAGCTTCGTTCACTGCCTGTGTTTGTGCTGCATCCTCTGCTGCCTTTGATGTGACAAATTGTATATAATGTGCACACGACTTTCGGTGGTGTGAGAAGTGTCACTTGGTGATGTCAGAGCTGTCAGCCTCAATTATTCCGTGTACTAGAAGCAGTGGAACCTCCTAATTGCCGATCACACAGTAATGCTCGTTCGATCCTAATTAAAAGCTGCGATCCACATCTGTCATCACACAGATCGCACAGCAGATCAGATCGGAAGAAGGCTGCACGAGATCAGATACACGTAATATTTACAGGGGACTTGGTCATTTTCTTCTGAGCAGTCCCCAGGTTCTGCTCACTCCTTACCATGGGATGTGTGCATTCATAATAAGCCGCTCATGTGTCCTTATTTTTATGACAACGTTGCCCTTTCTGCAGACAATGGAGCAGTGTATTAGCCCAGTGCTGTGGGATCCTCCACTCACATTGTTAGCTTATGAGGATGATATGTATCAGCCCCATGCTACTGTTACCATGTCATTAAGTTGTTTGTTTTCAGCCTTGTCATTAGGAGATGACTACATGTGGGCGCCATTATCACCCAATTACTGGAGCGACGGCCCCGCACCTACAATAGAAACACGTTCATTTCCAGCGTTATCTGCCAGCAGCGCTGCTATCTGTGATCTGCTGCCGCCAAGTATTAGGAATAATAGAAAGCAGAGCCTTCCTTCCTCTTCTCTGGGTCAAAGGTTACAACTCTGCTTTCTCCAGGCTCTTGATCTACTGGCAAATATGCGCCTCTTGATGTCCTCTCTCCAGACCTAGAACCTGCTGCTTGGTATAACGCAGCATTCATCACTCCAGTCCTGGACGCAAAGTTCCTATAGTCAGAGAGGCAGACCCTAATGAAATTACCGACAAATGATTCCAGTGTGATTATTCCAGTGTGACGCCGAATGTCGGGGAGAAATAAATCTTCATCTCAACAACGCGCCGCAATAATCGCACCGATGTTGTTGGCTGCGGCGATTAATAATTTAGGAAGTGTTATACACACAAGTAATTGTCAGTCACGATTAAATACTTGTCTGTTACACTGTCACAAATAATCACCTCCTCGGCAGCGCAAACAAATGACAAAACCTATCATGGCTGCTCGTACTTAAATAAGAGGAATAGGTATTGAGTAGTCACTAACTCTTCACCATTCAGATATTAAGAAATGTTTTCTAATGTTATCATTTATTTAGGCGAAAAGTACTAATTGCCATAAATCCATACAGGTAAAAGGCTCAGCGTGTGAGCCGAAACGTCGCCTTCTTCAGACCTGTTGGAACAAGCACTTTTTTCACTGTTATTCTTAATCGTTGGTGCGCTGCATTTTTATTTTAATCCTATCTATTATCCATCTATCATCTGTATATCCATCTATTTATTATTCATCTATCTATTCATCTATTATCTGTATATCCATTCATCTATTTATCTATATATTTATTCATCTAACTATTATCTGTATATCCATCTATCTATTCATCTATTTATTATTATTATTATTATTATTATTATTATTATTATTAATTTATTATTATTATTATTATTTATTTTAAAGCGCCATTGATTCCAGGGCGCTGTACATTTCGAGTGGGTTACATACATTACATCTATACATTACATCTATTAATCTACTCATCTATCTATTATCCTGTATATATTTTTATCTATTTTAATTAAATTTATTTATTTATTTATATATATATATATATATATATATATATATTTATTTATTCATCTAACTATTATCTGTATATCCATCTATTTGTTATCCATCTATCTATCCATCTATCTATTATCTGTATATCCATTCAACTATCTATCTATATATTTATTCCTCTATCTATTATCTGTATATCCATCTATTTATTATCCATCTATCTATTCATCTATTATCCGTATATCCATTCAACTATTTATCTATATATTTATTCATCTAACTATTATCTGTATATCCATCTATTTATTATCCATCTATTATCTGTATATCCATCTATTTATTATCCATCTATCTATTCATCTATTATCCGTATATCCATTCAACTATTTATCTATATATATATTTATTCATCTAACTATTATCTGTATAAACCATTTAATTTATTATCCATTATATTTTTCATCTATCTATTATCTTATAATCCATTCATCTATTTATATATAAATATATATAATTTATATATATAAAATATATATTTATTTATTCATCAAAACTATTATCTTATATCCATCTAATTATTATCCATCTATCTATTCATCTAACTATTATCTGTATATCCATCTATAAATCTTCTATCTATCCATCTATTTTCTGTATATCTATCCATCTATTTCTCGTGTATACATACATATCTATTCATCTATCTATTATCTGTATATCCATCTATTTATCATCCAACTATCTATCTATCCATCTATTTTCTGTATATCTATCCATCTATTTATCTCTCGTGTATACATACATATCTATTCATCTATTATCTGTATATCCAGTCATCTATTTATCAATCTATTTAATATACTTTATCTATTTTATTGTTACCATCTATTTATCTTCCATCTATTTTCTGCATATCTATCCATCTATCTATCTCTCGTGTAGACATACTTTTTCATTCATCTATTATCTGTCTATCCATCTATTTATCTTCCATCTATCCATTTTCTGTATATCTATCTATCCATCTATCTATCTCTCGTGTATACATACATGAAACCAAAGGCCACGTGCAAGCATGAAAAAAACTGTTGTGACACGTAGAAAAGTAAATGGTTGGATTGGGACTGTGAAAATTCCTAAACGAGAGCCAAGGGCGGGAAGTTACTTATTATATAAACACATTGTTGAGTTCCTGAGAAAAGTGAAAACAGTGATAGTCATTGTCTGAGGAGAAAAAGACAAGTGTCAGTGTGAGAACTACTAGAGCCCACAATGAAGAGTGTCTGTGATTAACCACTGATTCACCACAATCTTCATGACTAGTCTCATACCAAAGCGATAGGTTCTACAACAATTCAGTTATTAGGAACAAACCATCTAGACTCATTTGTAAGGTAGTAGGACAACCTCTAAAAATGTCATGTTACTTTCTAGAGACAAAGTAAACTAGAGAAATAAGCATCATAAATTGTCACCGTCTTTACAATGTTTGCATATCACATCTTTAGGAGTAGTTGTTGTCCTTATATTATTTCATTTATATGGTAATGTATATATATAATATATATATATATTTTATATATATATATATATTATATTATAGTATATATATATATTATATATTTATTATATATATTTAATTTATATATTCTATATATTATTATAGTATAAAAAATAGCATAGCTTCTCACTTTAGGTTTAGTATCTGACAATCTAGATAGAGTTAAGGTATGTAAGGGGTAACTGGAGCCTGAAGATTTTTACTTTTGCTAAAGTTCTAAAAAGCCTGTTGACTTTCTCCACAACTCTGCCTTCGGTATCCACCCTCACGTGGGATACACCTCAAAAAGTTTAAACTTGTCTTAAGAGAATTAATTATCAAGTCATTTATATATTATATTATGGACAATGTGTAAAATAATCCAGAATATTTGTCCTATTTACATCACTGATTTCTTCATGGATTTACAGTATAGTTCAAATAATGCAGTAAAATGCATCTGCTAACTTCAATCACATTTACCTTTGTAGCTCTTAACGCTTCAGTTCTGTAACTTTAAAGTATCCATATACTATTTGCTAGCAATGTGGTGTAACCTTTTATAAAATAATTTTCATGTGTGCGTGTGTGTGTTTGTATACACATGAAAATAATTCTATAAAAGGTTACACCACATTGCAAGCATGTGTGTGTATGCATTACATGTATACGTACATGCGTGTGTATATATCTACATCCAAATATATTTTATATATTAATATATATAGTATATATATTATATATATATATATATATAATATATAGTATATATATATATATATATATATATATATATAATTATATATATATACTATATTTTTTTATATATATATATATATATATATTATAATATATATATATACAGATATATAAACATATATCTCCAGGTTGGATGAGTGAAGCATTAGAGATCACTTTCAAATGCCCTCTGTAACAAGAGCAGAGCAAGAGGCCAGTGATTTTGGCAGCATAAAAGGCCACTGGAGAGAGATGTGTTTGTCAATATGAGCCGATGCAGCAATCCTCCACGCTCACACCCATGGGCCTATCTGAGCTGGCAGATGTTTAGACACGCTTTTATAAATTGTTCAATATCAGCCTATAATGAACCCCAACTGACCATTCCAGAGCAGCTAAAAGCTTACAGGATCTCCCCTGCTGGGATCTAATAATGCCCTGACGCTGCAGACTTATTAATCACCCAATGAAATAGATGAGCCTCTTGAAAAATAAGTGTATGATTGATTAAAGGCCAATGCAAGAAGCTATTATTCTTGTTTTATTACCGTATGCTATATTCACTCAATTTATCTTTACGGGAAACAAATGATTGCTCAGTTTTTGTCCCTTCTAGCAAGCTATATCACATTAACTGCACCCAGTTATCTCGTGATTTCACTGCATGACATAGACCAACGAGACCACAAACTGTGAGCGCCATTATCCCCCTATGATTATTATCACCATCAGTGGTAAGGGGGAGGTGGGGTCTGGAGGAGGTAAAAAGACACCTGATTGTGTATGAGAGAGTGCGTGTATGTATATATATATATATATATATATATATATATATATATATATATATATATATATATATTATATATATATATATATATATTATATATATATATATATTATTGTGTGTGTATACATATATATACATATATGTGTGTATATATTGTGCATGTGTGTATGTATCTATTGCATGTATATATATATTTATATATATATATTTATAATTTATATATGTATACACACATTGTATATACACACCACATATGCATATCTTTTTATGTCTATCCATACCTATTTAACTATATATATATAAAATTTATTTTTTATATATATATATATATATATATATATATATAATATATATATTTATATGTATATTGTTTGTGTGTGTGTGTGTGTGTGTGTGTGTACATATGTAGAGCACACATACATATGAATAATTGTAGCAATATATAAATGTATACATGCACGCGTGTGTGTCTACGTGTGTGGGCAACAGCATCACTAAAACACCATTCAGACTAATCTGTGTTTATTTACAATTTAAGTTATAAATTATTAAAGAATTCTTGACAATCAAGACAAAAATCATTAACTGTCATCATCTGTTTTCAAATAAAAACCAGGCAGGATTTATTTACAAAAAAGGTTTTAAATCTCATTGCAATACAACTTGCATAAATTATTAGAAGCTTTTTCATATCATTACAAAAATAAATATCAAATCTTTTTTGTTTTGTTTTGTTTTTGTTTTTTTGTTTTTTTTTTGTCTTTTTTATCCCACATATTAAGTACTCCAGTTCATCAATCAGTCCCGACGTAATAATGTCTTTATTGTATAGATCTCTTAGAAATAGTTTCTCTTCTCTGTCTGTCCATTCTTACACAATAAATTCTATCACACCTATAGGATATATATCGTGGCAATGAAGTGATCAAGTCAAGATATCCTGAGAAAACAGATCGTTGGGTAAAGTCACAAGATACATTGGGAGGACTATACTATACCAAGGAATTCACATATGTAGACGGGGACGCTCCTTTGTTATGGGACAAGTAATCTGGAGATGTAATAGTGCTTTGTGACTCTTCCGTTATACGGTGGAACAAGATGTGATCCGGAGTTAGATAGGTTCTACTTAGAGCTGGGGAGACATCATGGCTTGCTGAGTTTTTTTTTTTTTTTTTTTTTCAAAGCAATTGTGACACCTACCTGTGAATCAAGGAAAAAAACCACATCACTAATGTTTTCTCGTTATAAAACACTAAGACATTGCTATTTATTTATTGTACCACTTTAGTTATTATAATGTTAGTGAAAACGATGTATTTCTTATACAAAGTCTGAATTTTTTTGTATGCTTAAGAAAAGCTATTTTCATGCTTAGAGCTAGAAGCATGAAATCCATTCTATACACTTCATAAGTATCTTTCTTGTTATAAGATAGGCTCGTAATAAAAATTTACTATATAATTTATAATGTAAATATTACCAATACATGATATAAATCTGCTATTATAATTAACATAAAATAGTACAAAAAGTATAAAAGCAAATGTCATTTTAATAAAGATTAAAAATATTACAGTCGATAGTACATGAATAAGAACAATAATAAACTACTTAATAAATAAATCTACTATTTGACTCTACAAAATAAATATGTAATATACATTTTGTTATATACTCTAAATATAGCACCTCTTATAAAATGTAATTTCATGATAAAAAGGTCTGACAAATGAACTGAAGCCCAAGTATTTTCTGGGAACGTATTTTGGCTTAAAATAATAATTGTCAGACCAGAGTTCTGCTTGAGGTTCTAATCAGAGGGCCACGTAATGAAGCAAGAAATGGCCACTCAAAGGTTGTACAATAGGTCTTGGACTTAGTCCCAGATGAACAAGTCAATAGAGAGAATGTTTTCACTTACTTGCTGTGTGATTGCACATCTATAGGTATGGTTGTACTCCTACTGTGCATACTTCCGTGGGATCTGTCAAAATATAACCATCAGTTAGTCACAGGACACAGCCAGCTAACTAGATTATATGTTCAATCCTCCAATGAGCTCAATTCACAGGCAGGAGGTTCAGGAGCTACATTAGATACTACGCTTTCAATTAGCAGGAATATTCTCATTTAGATCCATAAAGAGGGCATGAAAACAGGCCAAATGTCTCACACAAGGGAGAACTATTGAATATTGCATTTATCAAATGTCTCTGTGCTGCTCTGTTGGTGGATTGTATGGGTATATCGAGCTTCACTTCAAAGTCTTCTAACTACAGAGATGAGTCCAGTGCATTAGCATCTATAAACAACACATTTGGAAGGGTACATGAAGAAACTTACCTTTTTTGGATTCATAGCTGGATGACCTGTAGTGTTGATCCAGCTGACTGCTGGATGTTTTAGAGTCACTGGTATGTTTGTGCAGAGAGTTACTGTTTAATACAGTTTGGTTAAGTCCCTCATTAGAAGTCACTGTCGTTGAGTTATATCTCAGGATTCCTTGGCTCTGCAGAGCATTAAAATTTCCATAGTTCGTGTAATTGCTATAAAAAGGCGAAGTGTAGTATATATGTCTCCCCAGGATGGAAGAGGAAGGGTAGGCAGAGTTGTGAGATGCAGCTGAGGAGGTGGCAGAGGACACAGCAGAAGGCTGGCAGCTCTGGCCCATGTTTTGGTGTTTAACATCTGAGGTGGCTATTTCTGCCAGGGACCATAATTTGGGTTTGCTGGCCTGTGTCTGGGAACTGGGGGATATCCTATTGTCCAGAGTGGATTTATTGGAATTTCTGGGGCTCCCTTCATGCTGATGATTGAGTACAGGGGCCTCTATGCCTGTCAGGGGTGAAGAGGTCACAGGCTTCACGGGGAGAACTCTGTCTTCCTCATCAATGTCTTCATCATCGTCTTCATCCTCGTATTTGTCCTTGGATTCGGTGCCTGATTCACAGAGGTGCTCCCGAGGTCTGCAAGGCAACTTCTCTCCATCTGATTCCGCAGAGCAGGAATGATCTGTCAGGGAATCGACGTGCAGGCTTATTCCTGAAAAAGAGAATGATCAGATATTAAAGCCATGTCCTCTACAGAGATGACTACTGAGGTCTTATTTCACGTTTTACATATCTGTTGTTATTACTGTGTATACTATGGACACAATTTCTAAACACCTTGTATGAACATTATATTGGATTTAACCGACGACCTTCCTCAGGTTGGGTCTGGTATTTAACGTGTGAACCATGTCCGCGGCCTGCTGTAGGTAGACAATGAGGTCTCACCTTCATCCTCCGCAGAGGTCTCATTGCTGTCGTGGATCTTATCTCCATGGTCTTCTTTGCCCCTTTCTCCATCTCCATCTTCTTCATCCTCATCTTCGCTTTTGTTTCTCGGGGCCCAGGTCATCTTGTTCTCCTTCTTGAGGCGCCGGCGCGCGTTGGCGAACCAGGTGTAGACCTGGGTGAGGGTCATCTTGGTGATGATGGCCAGCATGATCTTCTCGCCCTTGGTGGGGTAGGGGTTCTTCCTGTGCTCCTGTAACCAGGCCTTCAAGGTGGCCGTAGCGTCCCTGGTAGCGTTTTTCCTGTAAGCGGGGTCATTTAATTGGTAAGGATAGGCTGGGCTGCCATATGGATGGTAGCTGATGGCTCCTGTCATGCCAGTCGTATGTGCATCATAAGGAGAACTCTTTAAATAAATCAGAAAAAAATCTTTTCAGATCAATGTGATAAAGAAATTCATGTAATATTCATGTTGATATATTACACAAGGAGCAGCGGAGCCATAAACTATTTCGGTGCAATAATTTTTAACTAAAATTGTATTTTGATTAACCCTATTCCCTAGCTGAATCTTAACTACATCGCAGCTGCCAGAAGCCATTATGTTACAGTTAAACACCTCAGCCGTCATCCTGAGAGCACTTGCGCCTGGCTTTGTATGGATCCTACAAATGAAACCTAATTGTTCGAACAGATCTTCTGTTTCTGCTCCATGCACCCTTCCTATACATGCCCAGTACACATACACTTCTTTTCTTGGAAGCTGGTACCTAGAACAATGGACAAGTCACTGATCTAATGCATTGTAAATCCAATTTGCAAATCAGCAGATATGCATGACTTGGAATTGTTCAAATGCTATGCAATTTGCATTTTAATTCGCTCTTTAGCGTTCAAATTGCCTTTATTTAACTCTGCATAATGCAGCAAAGTTAAATCTATCCCTCCAGCAAGTTAGTCGTGATAAGTTTTACACACCCAACACATCCATTGTCTTGCCAGCTTATTACTTTAATGGACTTAAAAGACTCAAAGCAAAGTGACAAAAATTAGACAGAGTCCTGTCCTCCTTCCAGCAAAGTTTACACTTCCACTGAAAGCTCATTACAGCCTTTGTAAAGGAAACCTGCAATTATAGCTCTGGATCCCGAGCTTCTCTACAAATGACTCATCTACCTACTTTTATGTAGATCACTGACAAGGAAAAGAAGGACTGTAAATACTAATAGACTCCTCAGTCACCTGCAGCGCACAAAATACTACATAATCATAGCAAACTTCCTAAACGTCTTCCAGTTCTATGATAATGATGATAATGATAATAATAATAATAATAATAATAATTAATAATAATTAATAATAATAATAATAATAATATCTTCCCATGTGGTGAAGTTGTAAGGTCTGCTCACTTTAGACACAGATAACATCTTGGTGACTGCACAACTCCGATATGTACTAACAATCTTATAATAGGGAATTAGTCCTGCATGTAATAATAATCAGAATATGGTGGTGATGGCACAATTATAACGTGCACTGACGGCTAGAGCTGATAAGTAATAATGTGGCGGCGATGGCGCTGTTATCATATGTACTAAGCTCTGCGCGAATAGATGACAGCGGATGGGGACACGTAAAGTTCTGTAAAAGTTGTCTGGAGACAGTCGGGGAATAGGGATCGCTCTGTACTCACCATGTAGGATGGAAATCCGGCCGGGTCGCTGGAGTACTGCAGGGGGCTGCTGAAGCCCGTGGCCGCTTGGGCGCTGAAGGCAGCGGAGCCAGGGTAAGGGCTGAAGGCAGAGCCCGATGAGGACCGGGCCAGCTCGTCACTCCTGGGGGCGGCCAGCGCGGAGGCCCCATAAGCCGGACAGGAGTAGAGCGCCAGGGAGCCAGGGGGCTGGTAGAGGTAACCCTGAGGATAGGACATGGCAGCTCTGCCTGCTGATCACCGGGGCTCAGTGAGGGTGAAGGAGGGAGGGGGGCGAGGTCACTGCAGCCTCTTATTCTCTATCAGCTGTGCCTTGTCTATTCTGTCCTGTCTCAGGCTGGGGACATAAAAGTGGCCTGCCTCCTCCCCTCCCCTCCGGCCGCAGATCAGCTCCACTTCCGACCCAATCACTGAGGTCGGCGCGATCTAGGGTAGAAGCCGACCGTCAAGTGCACACTGCTCTAGGTGATCAGAAAAGTGCTCGCTGCTGCCTATGGAGCTCCGGCAGCCAGCTCCCCCAGAGCCAGCAGCAGCAGGAGGAGGAGGAGGGAGCGTACACTGTGTGAGGGG